>JASFAT010001930.1:0-70054 GCA_031353405.1 Baronia brevicornis | reverse complement strand
TTACATCACAAACTTAAAAGTCATGTGTTTTTATACTTTCATTTTACATCGAACTTCATGCAGCTATGTAACAGGTTACTGTCTTTTGCATCAACAAGTCTTAAATGGCAATATAAAAAGTTTCTTAAACGTACACAGCTTCTTAGATCTCTGAAAGTAGAATTTGTTTCACTAGCAAAATCTTTTCGTCTTCCTCATATACTTAAAAACGTCATAATACAGCTTTTTTTCATATTTATCAAGGAAAATTATTATTGAGGAAATATCCAGATGAAATGACAGATATTTATTATGAGATAAATCACTTTTCTTCGGTATGATTACTTGTATTTTTTCTTCTATTATTCCCTATTTTCTTTCCGCTTGCTTCATTTAATGTTAGATATGAACTGTGTTTTTAATGGTTAATACTCCCAAAAGAAATGTAATCGTTATCACATGTGAATCTTATGAAAGTGAGTACGTACCGATTATAAACGACTGACTTGAGTGTTTGTCTATACTAGATGTTTACTCAGATAATGACTTAGAGATAAGTCTAATTAGTACAGCGATTTAAATGCATCGAATAAATCTCTAAAAAAGAATAATTGTATGTGATACAAGCCGTGTAGCCGAGGGATACACACTGGTCGCATTTTAATATATTACATGTAGATACCTATAGAACAAAAACGTATTAAAAGTTTACGTAGTACCCTCAGGCTGTAATTTCAATGAAAGTAAGCGAATTAATTTGCAAGTATGAGAAAGAAAGAAGAAAGTATATAATATTAATATAAATATTCGTAATATGATAAGAATAAATGTTTTTTGCTTCATTCAACTTACATATTTTGACCTAATAGTTAAAAGTCAATTCATTACAAACAATCAATACAGCCATATAAGTTCACTACTGAATATTATCGTTTTTCAAATGGGGGGGTTATTGCCGCAATGCCAATTGGGGGAGGTTAGAGAGCGCAGATATTTTTATTACTTAGGTAGACACTTGTCCATCTACATAGTGAAATTTACTCCCATAGCCACTTAATACGAAGAAATAAGATGACCCTATTCTATTTATCGGGAACCACACAGAAAACATTCGATTATTAAATTATTTGAGTTTATTACAAAGAAACTTATAAAGTGAGAACTTATAAAGAACATATTAAATATATTAATAGTGCTGTGGGTAATTTCAGTTTTCAATATAAATTAACCGACTGTTACATAAGATAACAATTTTAGATAATAATACACTTACTTAAGAATTACCTACGATAATTGATGGAGTCAGGAGTTGCTTTGCGCGGACAACGTCAAACAAACACTATCAAATTTCATTGTATACTATTTTTCACTATAAACACAATACCTTTCGCTTCAGCGCGAGATAGCCTCAGATGTAGTGGAATCACTACTCTACGATTGGTGACCATGGTGAAGTGTAATAAGATTTTCTGACGGCCATTTCTCCGTAAGAAATAGACTTGTAATTCCCTATGCAATTCCTCGCAATCACACAATATTATTTTTCTGATTTATGTTCGCGGATCTTAGCAAAATAAGTTTGATTGGCTACCACAATTTAAGTTATAGCTTTGGAGTGTGGAGTTTATGGAGGATCCCATCTCCCTCTCCCAATTCCATCATCTAAATATTTCTTAATAGAATAAGAAATTTATCCATAGTCACACCGTTCCTATTGTAGATGTCTATGACTGGCGGTAGTTTACTATGTTATCAGTAATATACGAAAGAACAACATTCACACTATGTGGAGATTCATTATTGCTTATTTTTATTATTAGATTTTTATTATTTTATATTATGCAAAAAAAAAATATCGCAATACTCGTCTAACTTACATAAAATCTTTTTACAGGCTCCGCGCTGCTCGGAACATCGATTACGCCACGTCTTCAGCACAATAGCAAATCGCTTAATTTGTTTATTCCATAGTTGGTAACGGAAAGACGTTGAGACGTCACGCTTTCTCCGAAGGTCACTCCTCCGTGAGTTGACGCCGCTGTCAACGGCTTGACCTCAGGCGTTTCTCCTTAATGCGTGTAGACTAGAATACAATAACAACTTTTTGCTTGTTACGCAACGATATTGTTCGTTTCGAATTATGAACTTAACTTTTATTATTGTAGTATTCCGACCATCCAATCTGATCATTCTTTTATTATTTTAACTTAAAGGTATTGTGAAATTCACCGTGTTTCACATTAAAATACATTCTGAGGAATAGGTAAACCTCCTACCAGCCGCATTCTACTATTGGACTACCCGCCGTAAAAACAAATTTCATCCCCACCATCTGTGTGGTTGGTAGCCTCTATCATGCGATTCCGTCCCAATTTTCCACCACGGATGATGCGATTGTGAAATGATTTGATACCTAAGGTGTTCCCCGAATAATACCGACAATAGGTTATTCAAGAGACGAAACGTGACGGGACGTATATGTGTGTTCAAACATATAATATGTATGTATGTACTAATAATAGGCTAGTAAGGTATCTATGACGCTTCTGGCATTGCTTATTTGTTTGGTGTGCTATAAGAAAAAATAAAGAATAATTAAACCTATCAAAGGTAGACACAAGTGCTAAAATTGGTACTGGTAGATGGTAGATGGTGTGACGGGCTGATTTCCGCAATTTTCACAACACTTCATCCAGCAGAAAAACACACATTATTCATTTTCTGTTATTGTTTTGCTTGTCGCGGATCTTAGTTAAGTAAAACTTTTGACTGTCCACATGTAAAATTATAGTTTAAAATAATTTTCTTACAATTAATATTTAAAAGATAGATAAGGAAAATTTTACCAGCAATAACGTTACAAATTTATCGAACAAAAGTTCCCGGAATCGTTTTGAATTTCAAAACGTTGTTTACATTTCCCTTAACGCTTGTCTAAAACGTAACATAAAGTTTCAGTCGATATTTCCATTTTAAGTGTAAATTAGAAACGTGATCGCGCCTTGAGAATACGAATTGTTCTTGCAATAAATTTTTGTTTATTTCAATAATGTGTTCAATTTTTATTTGCTTATTATTTGACAATAATAAATGGTTACTTAATTCCTAGAGCGCTACAACTTATTGTGAAATTTGACCATTATTCTCTTCCTTTGCCCTGATTCTGGCCTCCATCGCCCAGAAATTAGTTTTCTCATACACCGTAATACATCGTCAAGACAGTGTTTCCGCTGCATGCTGAATTTGCCTCTGGGTATCTTCTATTGAGGAATCCACTTGTAAATAGTTTTGACAGCTTATGTCATTCACTCTTTCCAGTTGGCCTGCCCATATTTATCCAGTGAAATGATTTCTTTGTCAATAAAATTGAAGAAGAATATCAGATAAACACACATGGCCAACTTGATTAAACCCAACATCTACTCTTAAATCAGTGCCTCTTCATAAACTTAACATCGAATCGTATTTCACACATTGAAGATAATTTTTTCATTGTATATTCAAATTTTTATTTGCTATGCCTCGATCGACTAGATTCATAACCGCTATTTACCTTTTATTTACCCCTGAGATACCGTGTCTACTACTACTACGAACTACATCCACAAGCCATAAAACATGTTTTATTTGGTTAATATAGATATTTCAGTTTCGATCGGGATTTGAATCCCAGACCCCTCTCTCAGATGTCAAATAAATTTATAGTTATTTGACTCTTAAATAAAGAGAGAGAGATAGAGACTCCTAAATTTGGTTAAGATTTATTATGAATTTGAAAATTTTTTTTATATTATATAAAAAAAAACTTTCATTCGAAATTAAATTCAACTCTAACAATAAGTTATCTACGTAAGCAACAGTGTTGTCCTTTGGTTATCCGATAATATTATTCGCATATTGGCCTCTTTGAGTAACAACATAGAAAACGTTCCCTTTTACGCAGCATAACAATGGTATGGCGCCGAACTCGAAACAAAAATGAAAGTGGATTCGCCTGTTATTTTTATAAACCTGACATTCTTGTTTCTTTGCTTAGCGTTCGTATTTACATACAGACGGATATCTCTATATATCCAAAGTAATATAGGTGCGCTAAGTGAAATGTGACGGCAGATTACTGTTTATACCATCGTGAAAGTTCTTTAAAAACTTGAACTGATTTGTATTTGATGAACTGATGAACGGTATTTGTAATGAAATCGATTTTGAAGCGGAACTCAATATCTAAGTAACATTATTATTTTGATTTTTTGTTTTTTCTTCTACAGCCTATATATGTATGTACATATGTCACACTACAGGGGAAGGAACCTCCCTATTTTTTGAGGAATGGACATTAACCCATTACATTTGTCCAAAGCGGATTGGTGAGGCACCCGGGCTTGGAGTACTTGTAAATATCTGAAGGCCAAATATAAATGTATCCCAATGCAGGAATTGAACCACAACAATTGACTCCAAAAGCTATTGCTTTCCAACTGAGCTCATTAGGTCGTCGCTTAATGTTGTTTAAACCAATATATTTTTTTTATATATATTTTCACGCCTATCCCCCGCAGGGGTTGGCAGAGACCACAGAGCTCCATCCGCTACCATTCATCGCAGCGAAACGGCTCGTCATTGGTCGCTTTTCGCCCTCGTGAGAATCAGGACGTGACGAGTGGCGAACCACGTCGCCATCATTTTTCGACAAATTAGGTATATTAAATTCGTCTTAGTGAATCCCACGAGCCGCAAGAGAGGATGGAGGTCAGCCCCAGCAGAGCCCTGCATGCTGAGGTAAGGCACCATAGTCCCCGGGGGAGCCCGACCCCGGGACGATCGGCACGCTTGCGTTTAGGCTCGCCCCTAGCCACGCATCCATTGGCACGGCAGACCGTGGATTGGCGGAGAGGAAGGGAAAGGATAGAGAAGAAAGGAAGAGGCAGGAAAGGAAATGCGGATTGGGGGGAGGGTTACCACGCTCGGAATAAACATTTATAAATCCATATAAATATATATTCCGATGCGGGAATCGAACCCGCAACTATTGACTCCGCGGGCGGAGGGCCCCGCCACTGAGCCAATCAGTCGTCCAAAACCAATATATACACGTCGATTAAAAATATCATTCTTACGTTATATTTTTCCACGTAACTATAACAATGAACTAAAGACTATTATTGTGATATTATATAATGAACCTGTGGTTAATTAAATAATTGGTGTTATTTTCCCCCTTTGAGACAAGCGTCGCGGCTTTGATTTTCGGATAAATTATTTTCGGATTCGGATAAATATTGGAATTACCTTTTCTATAAAAGGAAATATACCTTTATTATTTTATATATCTTTTCTATAAAAGAAAAAAAAGTCCAACAGGCGAAAGTTTGTAGACTATTTCAACTAAAAATAAAAATGTTATCAAAATTAAAATCAATAACATAATATTATTCCAATACGGCATTTACTATATGAAGAAAAGATGACTAAAATCTGATACATTTATTATGTGAATACCATACGTCTATCAATTTCATCGATGAAAACAGCCAGCCATCTTATTATTATGCTTTCCATGTCAATGATACAAAAAATTAATGCATATGATTATCCAAGTCGCGTGGCTTCCCTTTTTTGTGGCTTTCTTGAATGTCAATATTTGAAGAGGCGTTATAAATTAAATAATAGAGTTAGCGTTGCTTTTTGAAAACAAGGAAGAAAATAATGAAATAAATATTAAAAAAATAATGAAATTAATCTTACTTTTGCTTATAGCTAATGGATAGTATTTATTGCTTTATTAAAAAGAGATGTCATTCTAGCGAACTATGATAGGTTCGCTAGAATGACATATATTTTATATATCTCATATATAGATAGATAATTATCTAATACTACTATTAAATAACAGTCTCATCCGTCATCAGTATGTGCGTGTGTGTGTTATGTTTTGGTTTATTTTTTTCTGCTCTAGTCTATCACACTTCGGTCAATTCGTTTCTTTTCTGCTTAATTCTACTTCCATTTCACTTCAGTATCCACATGCATATTATTAAAATACAAAAAAAAAATCATTGAAACAAATATATGTCGAAACGGAGAATATGTATTTAATACTAGACTCAGTAGTCATGTGTAAGTTGTCAAAAGTTTTAACACAATAATCCTCATTTATCAAGCGAGTATAAATTAGTTTGATTAAATTACCTTAATGAATATATTTTACAATTTTTGTTAGGTTATAAAACAAAAAGATAGCGTCTTTACTTTTAAATTATTTTGTTCTAAAGTCCTGGCACGAAAGGACAAAGTAAATCACTGAAACTAAATAAAATTACATTTATTTTTTCTCGTAGTTTCGTGCCAACTTCATTTGGATGGCGAGACGCTTGAGTTTGTTGAGTTTCCGTATGCAATCTGTAACGCTATATCTGTATAATCACATTACATCGACCATTATTTCATTAAGAAGCCCTCTGAGCTTCCATCCCTCTATCCGAAATCTAACCGAGGTCTGGCAGTATGCATGTCTGCCTGACCAGATTCAATTACATTGGAATTGATTACCATCTGTCTAAGCTGTTGTTTCCATATTAACAAGGTAATATTAACAATACGTTATGAATTAGTTTAGAGGAGAGATACTTCTTGTGAAATGAAACGATAAAACAAACGAGTGACTTGAGGATAATTTAACAAACTCAAAAGACTACATCGTTAGAAAATGAGTTAAGTAATTTTTGAATTTGTGTTTTTTAATGTTGACGAACTAATTATCGCAGTGGTAAAGCTACCGACTACGGAGTCTATAGACATAGGTTCGATTCTTGCATCGGGTTAAATATATGTATGGCCTACAGTTATTTGTCCTGAGTCTAGATGCCCGTGGTATGTTTTAACGTCTATTCCTCTAGAAATTTGGAGACCCATGCCCAGCACTGGGACATATATGGACTGTGAAAAACCTGTTCGCGTCTGTAACATTAATAAAAAAGTTAAAAATACATAAAATAAAGTAGGCTATTGTAGCACGTGATATGTGCAACTCAGTTTGCGGGTACATTCCCCACAAAAGTGGTACATAATTGATGTCGGTATGTTCCCGAAAAAGTTAACGATTGACTCACCTGTTCAACCGATGCCTAGAACCGCAATAAAACCCCGGCTATCTCAAGTAAAGCTACCATAAGACCGGGGTGCATAAATAATTTAGGCGGGCAATCCGACGCTTGTTTGCATGCGGATTATCATATTAAACGGATATCAGAGCCGAGGACCGTCTGTCCGGTATAAATGCAAACAATATCATGCAACATTTATTAAAGAGAATTTCGGCAACAATCACTGAAAGACAGCCGACGAGTTGATATTGAAATGAGGTGGATAACCAGTACGATATTAATTTTTTTATTACTTTTATCATAAAGATGATTATGATTTAACATTGATAGAGCCATCCATGAATGGATCAGCTCATCTTGTTTTCCTCCCATAATTTCTTTTCCTCTCCTATTAAATACTTCTTCCCCTACCATTATTCACATCCCTTCCCCCCTAGATAAGCAATGCCTCTACTCTACAGTCCCCATGGTATTGCGGATGTTCATTGACGGTAGTGGCTATGAACCAATCATGTGACCCGTTTATTTGTTTTTTTAGCTTTTTTGCAAGAAGTGCGCAACAGGCGGACTTTATGCTATTAGGTGGTGTAGCTTATTATAAATTAAACTAAAAACTTTTTATATATACATAACTACCAACAATACATATATGTGTGTATATTATGAATATACGTGTATACACACATACATACATACATACATATATCCATTCATATACACATATAAATACACGAAAAAGAAAACCTTTATTCCGCAGCCACTTCTTTATTCTTTTACTTAACATAAATATTACCATTGCTCTGTTTTCTTATACATATATTTATATATGCATCTGTTTTATAGCTCTTACAACTCGCATATAACACATTTAACATCTGAATGTTGTTAATTACATTCGGAGCAAATAAAAGCATAGTTATCTATAAACGCGTCCATTAAATAAGCACTTTCAAATCCGAAAATACTTCATCGCTCTCTACTCTACTCTTCGCTTTTACAAAGCTACCATGTTATATCGTTTTGCATTAAAGTTTTCAGCGCTATAAATTTCAGTACTTGTTTTGTTTGATTTAAATAATAGCCCGTTTAGATTTTTACTTTTAAAATATAGTAATGTTTTGTATAATTGTTGTTATATACAATTTATTCATAGCTTTATTCAAAACATAAAATATATATGTAAAGAGGTTAATTTTTTATAATTCTATTATAATTTTTAGACATTAACCCATCAAGTTTATTCAAAACAGAATGGTGGTATACCCATTCTCGGAATAAATATCTAAAATCGAACACAAATCTCATTCAAATCTTCCTTTATCAAATCAAACGCTTTTTTTTTCTATAGAATTCTAATTGAATTGAATTAACTTTAATATACAATAGACATACACGAATTGCAAATTATAATAGTATTATTTTCTTATTTAAAACAAATTTTCGTTTCCGCGTTTTGAACTTAGAACCCTTAGTTTAAAAGTCATATACACGAACACCCGAGTAAAGAAGTCGCCTTTCAAGTTGACGATTAAAATGATACCAAAAATATCTAGGTATTTATATATTTTCTTAGACGCCTTACAAAAAAAAATAGCTAAAATTTTGTTAGTATTATAGGATACTATATAATAAGGCACAATTCACGTAGTACACATCACCTTAGTTGAATCGAACAGAAAAATGGAAACTGAAAAGGAATGCTTTTATTATAACTTTTATAAAATAAACGAATGTAACTTAAATTAAGTTACATTCGATTATTTTATAAAAGTTATAATAAAAGCATTCCTTTGTTTCATTTTTCTGTTCGATTCAACTAAGGTGATGTGTACTACGTGAATTGTGCCTTATTATATAGTATCCTATAATACTAACAAAATTTTAGCTATTTTTTTTTGTAAGGCGTCTAAGAAAATATATAAATACCTAGATATTTTTGGTATCATTTTAATCGTCAACTTGAAAGGCGACTTCTTTACTCGGGTGTTCGTGTATATGACTTTTAAACTAAGGGTTCTAAGTTCAAAACGCGGAAACGAAAATTTGTTTTAAATAAGAAAATAATACTATTATAATTTGCAATTCGTGTATGTCTATTGTGTATTAAAGTTAATTTAATTCAATTAGAATTCTATAGAAAAAAAAAGCGTTTGATTTGATAAAGGAAGATTTGAATGAGATTTGTGTTCGATTCTAGATATTTATTCCGAGAATGGGTATACCACCATTCTGTTTTGAATAAACTTGATGGGTTAATGTCTAAAAATTATAATAGAATTATAAAAAATTAACCTCTTTACATATATATTTTATGTTTTGAATAAAGCTATGAATAAATTGTATATAACAACAATTATACAAAACATTACTATATTTTAAAAGTAAAAATCTAAACGGGCTATTATTTAAATCAAACAAAACAAGTACTGAAATTTATAGCGCTGAAAACTTTAATGCAAAACGATATAACATGGTAGCTTTGTAAAAGCGAAGAGTAGAGTAGAGAGCGATGAAGTATTTTCGGATTTGAAAGTGCTTATTTAATGGACGCGTTTATAGATAACTATGCTTTTATTTGCTCCGAATGTAATTAACAACATTCAGATGTTAAATGTGTTATATGCGAGTTGTAAGAGCTATAAAACAGATGCATATATAAATATATGTATAAGAAAACAGAGCAATGGTAATATTTATGTTAAGTAAAAGAATAAAGAAGTGGCTGCGGAATAAAGGTTTTCTTTTTCGTGTATTTATATGTGTATATGAATGGATATATGTATGTATGTATGTATGTGTGTATACACGTATATTCATAATATACACACATATATGTATTGTTGGTAGTTATGTATATATAAAAAGTTTTTAGTTTAATTTATAATAAGCTACACCACCTAATAGCATAAAGTCCGCCTGTTGCGCACTTCTTGCAAAAAAGCTAAAAAAACAAATAAACGGGTCACATGATTGGTTCATAGCCACTACCGTCAATGAACATCCGCAATACCATGGGGACTGTAGAGTAGAGGCATTGCTTATCTAGGGGGGAAGGGATGTGAATAATGGTAGGGGAAGAAGTATTTAATAGGAGAGGAAAAGAAATTATGGGAGGAAAACAAGATGAGCTGATCCATTCATGGATGGCTCTATCAATGTTAAATCATAATCATCTTTATGATAAAAGTAATAAAAAAATTAATATCGTACTGGTTATCCACCTCATTTCAATATCAACTCGTCGGCTGTCTTTCAGTGATTGTTGCCGAAATTCTCTTTAATAAATGTTGCATGATATTGTTTGCATTTATACCGGACAGACGGTCCTCGGCTCTGATATCCGTTTAATATGATAATCCGCATGCAAACAAGCGTCGGATTGCCCGCCTAAATTATTTATGCACCCCGGTCTTATGGTAGCTTTACTTGAGATAGCCGGGGTTTTATTGCGGTTCTAGGCATCGGTTGAACAGGTGAGTCAATCGTTAACTTTTTCGGGAACATACCGACATCAATTATGTACCACTTTTGTGGGGAATGTACCCGCAAACTGAGTTGCACATATCACGTGCTACAATAGCCTACTTTATTTTATGTATTTTTAACTTTTTTATTAATGTTACAGACGCGAACAGGTTTTTCACAGTCCATATATGTCCCAGTGCTGGGCATGGGTCTCCAAATTTCTAGAGGAATAGACGTTAAAACATACCACGGGCATCTAGACTCAGGACAAATAACTGTAGGCCATACATATATTTAACCCGATGCAAGAATCGAACCTATGTCTATAGACTCCGTAGTCGGTAGCTTTACCACTGCGATAATTAGTTCGTCAACATTAAAAAACACAAATTCAAAAATTACTTAACTCATTTTCTAACGATGTAGTCTTTTGAGTTTGTTAAATTATCCTCAAGTCACTCGTTTGTTTTATCGTTTCATTTCACAAGAAGTATCTCTCCTCTAAACTAATTCATAACGTATTGTTAATATTACCTTGTTAATATGGAAACAACAGCTTAGACAGATGGTAATCAATTCCAATGTAATTGAATCTGGTCAGGCAGACATGCATACTGCCAGACCTCGGTTAGATTTCGGATAGAGGGATGGAAGCTCAGAGGGCTTCTTAATGAAATAATGGTCGATGTAATGTGATTATACAGATATAGCGTTACAGATTGCATACGGAAACTCAACAAACTCAAGCGTCTCGCCATCCAAATGAAGTTGGCACGAAACTACGAGAAAAAATAAATGTAATTTTATTTAGTTTCAGTGATTTACTTTGTCCTTTCGTGCCAGGACTTTAGAACAAAATAATTTAAAAGTAAAGACGCTATCTTTTTGTTTTATAACCTAACAAAAATTGTAAAATATATTCATTAAGGTAATTTAATCAAACTAATTTATACTCGCTTGATAAATGAGGATTATTGTGTTAAAACTTTTGACAACTTACACATGACTACTGAGTCTAGTATTAAATACATATTCTCCCTTTCGACATATATTTGTTTCAATGATTTTTTTTTGTATTTTAATAATATGCATGTGGATACTGAAGTGAAATGGAAGTAGAATTAAGCAGAAAAGAAACGAATTGACCGAAGTGTGATAGACTAGAGCAGAAAAAAATAAACCAAAACATAACACACACACGCACATACTGATGACGGATGAGACTGTTATTTAATAGTAGTATTAGATAATTATCTATCTATATATGAGATATATAAAATATATGTCATCCTAGCGAACCTATCATAGTTCGCTAGGATGACATCTCTTTTTAATAAAGCAATAAATACTATCCATTAGCTATAAGCAAAAGTAAGATTAATTTCATTATTTTCTTAATATTTATTTCATTATTTTCTTCCTTGTTTTCAAAAAGCAACGCTAACTCTATTATTTAATTTATAACGCCTCTTCAAATATTGACATTCAAGAAAGCCACAAAAAGGGAAGCCACGCGACTTGGATAATCATATGCATTAATTTTTTGTATCATTGACATGGAAAGCATAATAATAAGATGGCTGGCTGTTTTCATCGATGAAATTGATAGACGTATGGTATTCACATAATAAATGTATCAGATTTTAGTCATCTTTTCTTCATATAGTAAATGCCGTATTGGAATAATATTATGTTATTGATTTTAATTTTGATAACATTTTTATTTTTAGTTGAAATAGTCTACAAACTTTCGCCTGTTGGACTTTTTTTTCTTTTATAGAAAAGATATATAAAATAATAAAGGTATATTTCCTTTTATAGAAAAGGTAATTCCAATATTTATCCGAATCCGAAAATAATTTATCCGAAAATCAAAGCCGCGACGCTTGTCTCAAAGGGGGAAAATAACACCAATTATTTAATTAACCACAGGTTCATTATATAATATCACAATAATAGTCTTTAGTTCATTGTTATAGTTACGTGGAAAAATATAACGTAAGAATGATATTTTTAATCGACGTGTATATATTGGTTTTGGACGACTGATTGGCTCAGTGGCGGGGCCCTCCGCCCGCGGAGTCAATAGTTGCGGGTTCGATTCCCGCATCGGAATATATATTTATATGGATTTATAAATGTTTATTCCGAGCCTGGTAACCCTCCCCCCAATCCGCATTTCCTTTCCTGCCTCTTCCTTTCTTCTCTATCCTTTCCCTTCCTCTCCGCCAATCCACGGTCTGCCGTGCCAATGGATGCGTGGCTAGGGGCGAGCCTAAACGCAAGCGTGCCGATCGTCCCGGGGTCGGGCTCCCCCGGGGACTATGGTGCCTTACCTCAGCATGCAGGGCTCTGCTGGGGCTGACCTCCATCCTCTCTTGCGGCTCGTGGGATTCACTAAGACGAATTTAATATACCTAATTTGTCGAAAAATGATGGCGACGTGGTTCGCCACTCGTCACGTCCTGATTCTCACGAGGGCGAAAAGCGACCAATGACGAGCCGTTTCGCTGCGATGAATGGTAGCGGATGGAGCTCTGTGGTCTCTGCCAACCCCTGCGGGGGATAGGCGTGAAAATATATATAAAAAAAATATATTGGTTTAAACAACATTAAGCGACGACCTAATGAGCTCAGTTGGAAAGCAATAGCTTTTGGAGTCAATTGTTGTGGTTCAATTCCTGCATTGGGATACATTTATATTTGGCCTTCAGATATTTACAAGTACTCCAAGCCCGGGTGCCTCACCAATCCGCTTTGGACAAATGTAATGGGTTAATGTCCATTCCTCAAAAAATAGGGAGGTTCCTTCCCCTGTAGTGTGACATATGTACATACATATATAGGCTGTAGAAGAAAAAACAAAAAATCAAAATAATAATGTTACTTAGATATTGAGTTCCGCTTCAAAATCGATTTCATTACAAATACCGTTCATCAGTTCATCAAATACAAATCAGTTCAAGTTTTTAAAGAACTTTCACGATGGTATAAACAGTAATCTGCCGTCACATTTCACTTAGCGCACCTATATTACTTTGGATATATAGAGATATCCGTCTGTATGTAAATACGAACGCTAAGCAAAGAAACAAGAATGTCAGGTTTATAAAAATAACAGGCGAATCCACTTTCATTTTTGTTTCGAGTTCGGCGCCATACCATTGTTATGCTGCGTAAAAGGGAACGTTTTCTATGTTGTTACTCAAAGAGGCCAATATGCGAATAATATTATCGGATAACCAAAGGACAACACTGTTGCTTACGTAGATAACTTATTGTTAGAGTTGAATTTAATTTCGAATGAAAGTTTTTTTTTATATAATATAAAAAAAATTTTCAAATTCATAATAAATCTTAACCAAATTTAGGAGTCTCTATCTCTCTCTCTTTATTTAAGAGTCAAATAACTATAAATTTATTTGACATCTGAGAGAGGGGTCTGGGATTCAAATCCCGATCGAAACTGAAATATCTATATTAACCAAATAAAACATGTTTTATGGCTTGTGGATGTAGTTCGTAGTAGTAGTAGACACGGTATCTCAGGGGTAAATAAAAGGTAAATAGCGGTTATGAATCTAGTCGATCGAGGCATAGCAAATAAAAATTTGAATATACAATGAAAAAATTATCTTCAATGTGTGAAATACGATTCGATGTTAAGTTTATGAAGAGGCACTGATTTAAGAGTAGATGTTGGGTTTAATCAAGTTGGCCATGTGTGTTTATCTGATATTCTTCTTCAATTTTATTGACAAAGAAATCATTTCACTGGATAAATATGGGCAGGCCAACTGGAAAGAGTGAATGACATAAGCTGTCAAAACTATTTACAAGTGGATTCCTCAATAGAAGATACCCAGAGGCAAATTCAGCATGCAGCGGAAACACTGTCTTGACGATGTATTACGGTGTATGAGAAAACTAATTTCTGGGCGATGGAGGCCAGAATCAGGGCAAAGGAAGAGAATAATGGTCAAATTTCACAATAAGTTGTAGCGCTCTAGGAATTAAGTAACCATTTATTATTGTCAAATAATAAGCAAATAAAAATTGAACACATTATTGAAATAAACAAAAATTTATTGCAAGAACAATTCGTATTCTCAAGGCGCGATCACGTTTCTAATTTACACTTAAAATGGAAATATCGACTGAAACTTTATGTTACGTTTTAGACAAGCGTTAAGGGAAATGTAAACAACGTTTTGAAATTCAAAACGATTCCGGGAACTTTTGTTCGATAAATTTGTAACGTTATTGCTGGTAAAATTTTCCTTATCTATCTTTTAAATATTAATTGTAAGAAAATTATTTTAAACTATAATTTTACATGTGGACAGTCAAAAGTTTTACTTAACTAAGATCCGCGACAAGCAAAACAATAACAGAAAATGAATAATGTGTGTTTTTCTGCTGGATGAAGTGTTGTGAAAATTGCGGAAATCAGCCCGTCACACCATCTACCATCTACCAGTACCAATTTTAGCACTTGTGTCTACCTTTGATAGGTTTAATTATTCTTTATTTTTTCTTATAGCACACCAAACAAATAAGCAATGCCAGAAGCGTCATAGATACCTTACTAGCCTATTATTAGTACATACATACATATTATATGTTTGAACACACATATACGTCCCGTCACGTTTCGTCTCTTGAATAACCTATTGTCGGTATTATTCGGGGAACACCTTAGGTATCAAATCATTTCACAATCGCATCATCCGTGGTGGAAAATTGGGACGGAATCGCATGATAGAGGCTACCAACCACACAGATGGTGGGGATGAAATTTGTTTTTACGGCGGGTAGTCCAATAGTAGAATGCGGCTGGTAGGAGGTTTACCTATTCCTCAGAATGTATTTTAATGTGAAACACGGTGAATTTCACAATACCTTTAAGTTAAAATAATAAAAGAATGATCAGATTGGATGGTCGGAATACTACAATAATAAAAGTTAAGTTCATAATTCGAAACGAACAATATCGTTGCGTAACAAGCAAAAAGTTGTTATTGTATTCTAGTCTACACGCATTAAGGAGAAACGCCTGAGGTCAAGCCGTTGACAGCGGCGTCAACTCACGGAGGAGTGACCTTCGGAGAAAGCGTGACGTCTCAACGTCTTTCCGTTACCAACTATGGAATAAACAAATTAAGCGATTTGCTATTGTGCTGAAGACGTGGCGTAATCGATGTTCCGAGCAGCGCGGAGCCTGTAAAAAGATTTTATGTAAGTTAGACGAGTATTGCGATATTTTTTTTTTGCATAATATAAAATAATAAAAATCTAATAATAAAAATAAGCAATAATGAATCTCCACATAGTGTGAATGTTGTTCTTTCGTATATTACTGATAACATAGTAAACTACCGCCAGTCATAGACATCTACAATAGGAACGGTGTGACTATGGATAAATTTCTTATTCTATTAAGAAATATTTAGATGATGGAATTGGGAGAGGGAGATGGGATCCTCCATAAACTCCACACTCCAAAGCTATAACTTAAATTGTGGTAGCCAATCAAACTTATTTTGCTAAGATCCGCGAACATAAATCAGAAAAATAATATTGTGTGATTGCGAGGAATTGCATAGGGAATTACAAGTCTATTTCTTACGGAGAAATGGCCGTCAGAAAATCTTATTACACTTCACCATGGTCACCAATCGTAGAGTAGTGATTCCACTACATCTGAGGCTATCTCGCGCTGAAGCGAAAGGTATTGTGTTTATAGTGAAAAATAGTATACCATGAAATATGGTAGTGTTTGTTTGACGTTGTCGCCCCAAAGCAACGCCTGACTCCATCAATTATCTTAGGTAATTCTTAAGTAAGTCTATTATTATCTTGCAAATATATTGCATATTTATATTGCAAACTTAAATTACCCACAGCACTATTAATATATTTAATATGTTCCACTTTTTAAGTTCCTATGTAATAAACTCAAATAATTTAATAATCGAATGTTTTCTGTGCGGTTCCCGACAAATAGACTAGGGTCACCTTATTTCTTCGTATTAAGTGGCTATGGGAGTAAATATCACTATGTAGGTGGAGAAGTGTCTTCCTAAGTAATAAAAACATCTGCGCTCTCTAACCTCCCCCAATTGGCATTGCGGCAATAACCCCCCCCCCCCCCATTTTGAAAAAGGATAATATTCAGTAGTGAACTTATATGGCTGTATTGATTGTTGGTAATGAATTGACTTTTAACTATTAGGTCAAAATATATAAGTTGAATGAAGCAATAAACATTTATTCTTATCATATTACGAATATTTATCTTAATATTATATACTTTCTTCTTTCTTTCTCATACTTGCAGAATAATTCGCTTACTTTCATTGAAATTACAGCCTAAGGGTACTACGTAAACTTTTAATACGTTTTTGTTCTATAGGTACCTACATGTAATATATTAAAATGCGACCAGTGTGTATCCCTCGGCTACACGGCTTGTATTACATACAATTATTCTTTTTTAGAGATTTATTCGATGCATTTAAATCGATGTACTAATTAGACTTATCTCTAAGTCATTGTCTGAGTAAACATCTAGTATAGACAAACACTCAAGTCAGTCGTTTATAATCGGTACGTACTCACTTTCATAAGATTCACATGTGATAACGATTACATTTCTTTTGGGAGTATTAACCATTAAAAACACAGTTCATATCTAACATTAAATGAAGCAAGCGGAAAGAAAATAGGGAATAATAGAAGAAAAAATACAAGTAATCATACCGAAGAAAAGTGATTTATCTCATAATAAATATCTGTCATTTCATCTGGATATTTCCTCAATAATAATTTTCCTTGATAAATATGAAAAAAAGTTGTATTGGCCTGTATTATGACGTTTTTAAGTATATGAGGAAGACGAAAAGATTTTGCTAGTGAAACAAATTCTACTTTCAGAGATCTAAGAAGCTGTGTACGTTTAAGAAACTTTTTATATTGCCATTTAAGACTTGTTGATGCAAAAGACAGTAACCTGTTACATAGCTGCATGAAGTTCGATGTAAAATGAAAGTATAAAAACACATGACTTTTAAGTTTGTGATGTAACTGCATCCGAGTTTGTGTTTACCAAGTCCGCAAAAGTGGGAGGTTGGCGCCGGCGTGGCCTTGGAGAAAGTATATCTTGGTTTCACCGCAGATCAGCGTCATAGTCGTCCTCTGCAGGCTAATCTCATTTTGATATCGGTCCGTCGAAATGTGATTTCTACTTTTACAACCACAAATATACATCTATGTATTTTCATTCATTTTAACTGTTTAATTTTAAGCAGAGAAAACCATTTTAACTAGCTGAAACGATAAGAATCTTTATAATTAATCATTTAGGATTAAATAATAATAAGGGACTTGACTTATTATATGACTTTTTTTTCTATAGCCCGTATATGTCCCACTGCCGAGCACGTGCCTCTCCATTTCCGGAGGAATCGACTTTTTTAACTCACCACGTTTGTCCAATGTGGATTCTTATATCTATCGGATCTATAATACTATACTATACGAGAACATTCACACCAGGGTGTGGGATCGAGCCTCAGGAATGAAACCCATTGCTCGCGCAGCAACTCAAAGGGGCGACCGCCCTCTGGTCCTAGATGCCTCTGTTTTCAGCGGTTTTTTGGCGACCTTTAACAACTTCGTTTCGTCGAGATGTGGCTGAACCTATTCCTACGGTGTGTCTGTCGCTGTTCCTCCCCCTTCGCGAGAGCCTGGCGGCGACAGGAGGATTTAACGTGGGAGCGCGAGTGTAGTCGATTGTCGACTCGGTCAAACATTTTTTGAGCCAACCGAACCACAATAAGTCAATCGGGAGCGAACGTACGCCTTGTAGACCGACAGTTTCGTAAGAACGAGTAGATGGGTTGTCGGAAGAATAGGACGAAGGACCGCAACCGCGGCTTTTTCGCTATTTACCACGTGTGCAATCTGTGTGGTATGCGGCAGCGTGTGGTCAATGCGGACTTCAAGGTACGTAGCTGTAGTCTTCCAGCGTATGTTTTGCCGCCGACGCTTACGTGTTTTAGGGAGTCGAATGAGGCTGGTCAGGATGGCGGACGTTTTCCCAACGTTATGCGGGGATCGAACCCGCGACCATTGCATTCGTGGGTTAAGGAGCCCCGTCACTGCGCCAATTGGTGGTCAAATCGTCAGTTATAAAATATAAAGGCAGAGAAATATAGTTTTATTTCGATTTTATCGCGCTTAAATAGTTTTCCCGTAAATTTTAAAACCTTAAAAATTCAGTTCGACAGATATTAAAGTTTCATAAAGTTTTCGAGCTGGTTAAAGTATATTCTTATATAAAGGCTTTGAAGTGTAATATTGAGTTTCGCTAGAGTAAATTTCTGTTCTTTCAAAGGTTTACTCAGAAGGAATTTTACAAACTAAAAATGCAATTTCGCGTAAAATGAGGAAACGAGGTTATTTTATGCGACTTTATAAAAAGCAAAGATTTATCAATCGATCGATTGGAATATTTTCACAACAACAATTCAATAGGTTCTATTAGTAAAATTATTTTTTATACATATTGGAAGCTGACCGTATGGAAATTTTGTGTAAAACGGGAATATTTTGAATCCAATCGTATCCACACAGTAATATTTCCTATTTTGTATCCTTATAATCACACGAATGATATTGACAAACTACCTGTTTCAGAATCAATTCTTGAAGACCATACTAATATTTTTGCTAATGCGAAACTGAACAAGATTAGAGAACACATAGAGAAGATCGCCATTGCGCCATTTGGGTAACGTATTTTCAAACGAATACGACGGCAGTATTTCCGAATCAATACGACATTGAAACTTTCAAAAAACAAGCCTACTCATATCTGAAAGGCCGGTAACGCATCTGTGATGCCTATGGTGTTACAGATGTCTATGGGCGGCGTTAATTGCTTTCCATCAAGTGATACGCTTACTCGTCTACGTACCTATCCTATAAAAAAGACAAATAAAATTTATAAAAAATATTTGAACCGTTCTCACCTTGTGTATTTAAGTTTACAAGGTAACTATCAATCTTCACTAATCGGAAAAAAACGAAAAAAAGTAAAGATTAATATTTTTAAATAATTGAAAATAAAATAATTGTGCGTTTAAACGAACAAAACAACGACGATCTGATTATCTCAGATGCGAAACTACCGCTCAATTGTCGCCGGTTCGATTCCCGAATCGGGATAAATGTATGAATGGCGGGTCGATAAGTGTTTATTCTGAGTTTGGATTCCCCGCTTAAATGGAAAATGGCATTACGTATATTCCAAAAAATATACCTGCTTATAAGTCTGCTAATAAATGTTTTACTTGCTGTTCACTATGGTAAAAATAATTTGATGATAATTTTGCACAAAAACCACATCGGTCAAGGCAAAGCAAGTCACGTTCATCTTTATGCCCAGCATGTTAACATATCGACTCACAAATCAAGATACTTATTTATTTTGCGAGATCATGGTGTATCGCTAATTAAATTACTTAAATAAAATGTTTAAAGTTTTATATATTTAGCAAAAGAATTATATGTAGAAAATACTTTAAGTAAAATATCTACAAGTGACATGAAATTCTACAAGATTATTTTTATAGAAAAATATTGTTTTTCATTATGATATCACAATTTAAGCATCCGTACATAGGTCTTATGAAGTTGATTCGTGAAAAGATACAGTGAGAACCAATATTAAGTTATAATAACCAATCACCATAAATGGTTAATTAATGAGCATCATAAATTTATGGTTTATGAAAAAGTGAGCCAATGCACTTTGATTTTACGTTTTCAGTGCTTGCAGAGTAATGTGATTACATTCTGATCATTATATAAAAATTAAATTCTTTAAAAATAAAGAATTAAATCGTGTTTTTGTGATATCTGCCATGAAAATTATATATATTAATACATTTTTTTTTATTTGAACACTGTCAACATCTCAGTTATTATTAGAATAACATTATTAGTCTTCTTTTGTTTAAGAAAAACACGACAACTTATATTCAGTGCTCTTTGAGCTCTTAATACTAAAGTAACCTTACAAACGATTACAGTCATAACTGTACAAGTACTTAGTGGAGCGCAGTGAAGAGTTGCGTAATGAAAGAAACGCACTGTACCGAACGAAACGGAGCTCTCGAGTTGTCTTTGTTGCCACGACACGACCTTTTATGAATATGTCTGATCTTCGAATTGATCAATACTTGTCTAAAAATATAATATTTATCACTTTAGAAAATCATTTCCAAATCATCATTATTACAATCGTAACAATCCGCTGCTGGACTTTGACTTCCCTCAAAATTGGGGGGATCCGGAATCTGCCGTAATCCCCAGACTTAACAGGTGGATTGGCGATGGCACATTAGTGATTATTCTCAGTAAGATCATCCGTATTTGCTTCCATACTTATCTCGTGCGACTTTCTAAGAAAGAAAAGGGGTCTCCCCATTCTAAACCGGATACTACGGATCATTTTTGAACAAAATATGTTAAATTTAGAAGAAGTAAGGACATGGCATTACATTTTGGCGTCCCGCCTGATAACCCTAACTGCATGAGGAGCAACCTACAGAGTAGTGAGGCTTTGATAATCCACTCATAGCCGTATAATCAGTCACAAATCTCGGCTATGCATAAACAGTCAAGGGGCAAGTAACGGGCAACAACTTTACTAATGCGAATAATGATGATGATGATGATGATGGTGATGTGTTGTGATCCTACAGATGTTAAAGTCGCGCAAAAAATTTTTCAACATCGTAAACGTCCTTCGTTTTTAGGGTTAATGGTCTAGGATTCAATTCACGCATCGCAATAATATATCTATCTATCTATATGTATTCATTATAAGCATTAATATATGCTGCAAAAAAATCTGAAGTATACGTTTATATTTCATAGCAATAAAAGCATTCAATCTATTCATGGTAAAACAAATAATGTGCTCAAAAATAAATGTTTAACTTTGTAACAAGGATTGTGAAAGCCTTCATTATTTACTAAACCTTGTAGCAGTGTTGCATGTCATTGAAAATAATTTTCCTATAGCAAATTTTAATTTTTCCATGGGCAGGTAGAGATGAGAGCGTGCAGAGGGCGATGATGGAGCGGCGGAGCGGTGTGGCGACATGAGCGGCGCGAGCGTAGGCCACCTAACCGCGCCGCTGTCCGCTGCCGAGGCGCTCTCCGCGTTGCTGTGGCAGCCATACGACTGTCGTTCTCCACCCCTCCCCCGCTCCACCACCGATGGAGCGCTGCAACGGCGCGTGGGGGCGGAGGCTCCCCAGTCGCCGATCGGCGGTCGACATGCGCGCGCGTCGTACCCCTCGTACCGCGCAATTCACGAGATGCGGCTGCCCGTGCCGGCGCCCGCGCCCGCGCCGCTCCGCAAAACGGACTCGGTCTCGGTACGAGTGCCGGGCGAATCGAGTCGAGTGAACGTGTCGAATGTGAACATAGTGCAAGTGGATGCGCCACCAGGCCGCAACGTAAACAGTGCCGTGCAGACGGAGCGGGAGAGGAGCGTTGTGAGTGCCGAGTGCCAGACGGAGGAGCCGGCGAGGCGGCGCCGGCCGAGGAGGGCTCGGGCACCTCGCGCTCCAGAACTGGAGAGTGTGCCTCCGCCTCCATACAGCACACTTCCGCCGCCGGTCCATCCGGTGCCCGTGCCAGTGCCAGTACCCCCGCCGGTGCCCGCGGCGCCCATCGTTGCGCCTCATCCACCAGCACACCGCTTCCCCTTTCAGCCGATCCCACTCAGGTATATACAATAGAATATGCTTTATTTTGTTGAAACAGTATAATGAACAATTATACACTATAATATCAATTAAAACGGGTACCAACTGCAGTAGCGAAAAAGGACCCTAGCTCAGTATAATACTGTGGTAAAAACACATGGCTGGTGTTCAGTTAGACTGCTTTCGAAGCCATAAGCGTATCTTATTGACACAGTATTTATAGTAAAGAAGATACAAATTTTTTATTTCAATAACCACAAGCAAAGTAAAAATATGTAGAGAGCAACAAAGAAATAAATTATTATATAATGAATGTTTATTCATCCATCCAGCTATCGTTTGCCGAGTTGCTCTTCCTTAAAATATTGTTTGTTTGTTTTTTTCAAATAAACGTAGTTTAAAACTGATATTTAACCAAAGCTGGAGGAAGATCGCTCCATATCTTTGACGTTCTAAATAGAAAAATGTGTTGGAGCCCAGCAGTTTTGTGCTGAGAAAGGAGGAGGCCTATATCTTATTAAATTTATTGAAAACATACTTTGGAGGTTTTTTATTCTAATGATGATAAAAAAACAAATCAATCAAGATCATTAAAATGTGCATCCGTTTTTAATATATGACATGGGTGTGATGTTATTTTAATATATGACATGGATTAATGTATGTAGTGAGTTATTATACCGTTTATGGATCGATTGACATTAAATAGAAACCGCTCTTTAGTCGGTCATGTTATCAAACGGATTCGGAGTGGAGAAAGGCGATTTTATATTGACTCGTACGTTGGTGCTGTGTTTGCATGTATCGTGTATTAGGCAGTGCATCGATATATTTGTCTTACTAGTCTTATGAAGTGTAGTTTTATATCTGTATATCTATATTTTATAGGTATAAGACTACGTAGATGCGCGCTATGTGCGATTTCGTTGATGTCTTTTATTTAGTTTTTAAATCTACGACTTTAGAGGATAAATAAAACGGTTTGTCATGGAGTAAGGGTAAGTTTTAGAGATAGTATCGTTGTTTTCAAGTCTTATAACGGTTGCATAACTATATTGTCTGATTATGTTCTTCACAACAACAACGCTTACGATTAAAACATTTGAAATAAGTAAATTTATTACTTTATACGTCTTACGTGTAGGCAATTTTCTTTTCCTATTAATTAAATTTATGTATGTAAATGAAATTGCATAGAAGCATGTAGATACGAAGAATAGAAATGTTATCAAAAGTTTTATCGTATATTTTGCAATCACAGCCAAGAAAGTGATATACACATATTTGAAATTGTGATATGAATTTTAAATAATTATAATTATTAGGTAATTTATCAAAGTTATTATTTTAATTATGTTAAAATAAATATGTATATATTATTCTGCAATATTCTATATGTATATTAAGGAACATTGCAGCATATACGTCCCATAGATGAGCACAGATGTATCCTTAATTTGATCCTGTTTTTAAGCTTTATATAATTAAAATTCTGTAAATAGCTTAAGTGGAGCTATTCACAATGTAAAAGTTTAAAATTATAATTATTTTTTTAAATTATAATTCTCTTTTTGTTAACAGAAAAGTAAGGAAAATAGTATCCGAAGTCATAACTTGTCATAACTTATCAACTTATCCATATAAACTAGGTAAAATTCTAAAGAATTACTTAGATTATATTATAATATCTTCATACACACGTATATTTTTTTCTAAGTTACTGCTAATGATCTCTTGTTATAGAGTATATAGAATTGGATTACATACGAACGATTAACAAATTCGATTCAATATGAAAGATTGTGATCCCACATTCGATACAAATGTTGGTCTGGACATATTGCATTATTTAAAATCAAAACTTCCTTATCAATATAATTAATTAAGCATTTATTTCCAAAGCATGTTATACCATCAAAATGTTATGAACTAAAACATCTAAACTATATATATAATATAGCAATTCTTATTTATATATAATTTGTTGCGGTTAAAATAAAACGAAAAGAAAGCAAAACTTATAAAGTTTCGACGGCAGACAAGTCTAAACAAGTACAATGAAGGGACGAAGTTGTAGCGTAGCTCTTCGGAGTTGTAGACCAAACTGGTTTGGTATCGGATCACATGGTGGAAAGCGGCATGTAAACTTAACGTCTTGCTTTACTGCTTGTATAAATTACTGACGATAAACATTAAGAACAACGAAGCTTAACCTTTATGAGTCCCAATCAAGGGCTTAGGTAAGCACTAGAGAGCAATTATATGAATCGAAAGGAGTTTTTAGCATGTAGGTTTTTTTAGATTCAAAACCATACATCAATATTTATTATGTTCACTGTAAACTGGAATGTGCACATTACTTAAAAACTTCGTTTTGTCCATCGAGAGCTAAGGAATCATTTTTGATTGTTACGAGAGGTATTACATTGAGCGTTATTTAGGTTACTTTTATTTATGAATGCTGATGTATTTCAAAATTATAACAGTGAAAAAAATATTTTGTTACTAATATATGTTATTTATTGTTTTGAAATATTTTCAGATTAATAATATTCAAAAAACTATTGAATAAAATATAATAGTAAATTTAATGAAGTTTATTTAATAAATAAAAGCATAAAATGGATACAATCTTAGTAAGACCCATATGATCACATGCTAATAATTATTATCAGGTATTATGTAGGGTATGAATATCTTTGTATTTATTTATGTATACTTATATACGTATGTATAGTCAAATTCGAAAAATGAACGAATCGGTATGTCTCAGCACGGGCCTGCCTAGTGAGACCAATGCTCCATCCAATTTCACCATTTAACTGTCATAAATAAAATAAATAAATAGATCATACAAATAATTAATTAATAAGTCAATTATTAATGCCAAATATAATATTATGGTAATCACAGTTCTATTTAGTTGGTCGAGTATTAAATATTATAATATACTTCATTCTGTGAGTAAATTAATACCAATTTGAATCGAGGTTAAAATAAATAAATATAGGTTGCACCTTGCGACAGACAAGTTACCATCTATCTTTAAGTAATTTATTAATAATGTATGAAGCGAACCACAAGGTGTATAGATTAGTACCTACGCAATGCTTCAATCACAGATATATTTATTTCGGTTGCCAATGCTCTATAACTATAATTGGTACTTATAAAGTAACCGGAGTACGTAAATTGTTAATCAGGAGAAATAGGACCTAATTTAACGTATTCAAACTACTTATTAATAGACCCGTTGTAGTATGAATAAAACGGCTCAATCGGAAAGTATCGATAAAAGGGAAGCCACACCTGCAATATCTGCTTCAAGTGGTTGACAATTATGTTGTCGCATTTTGTACAAGTGCACAGATCTTGAGTCCCGAGTCCTATCTTTATTTCCTTTTCGTGCTTTATTTTCATAGATTAATAGAACAAATAGATTTCGACAACAGTGCCTTTTATCGGATCGAAAAGTATTCTATATTTCAAGCTGGAACCAAAACAATATTTCATTGGAAAGGTCGTTTTCGAAGATTAGCATGTACGAACACAGTGACACGTGATTTATATAAACATATGTATATTAAGATAAAGGTAAGAGTCACAATTCATAAGAATATAAAAGCATAAACAAAAAAAAATAGCATATAGCTTTAACAGTTCACTACTGGACATTAGTTTCCGTCAAATGAGAGGTGTTGCTAAAATCCTCAAGCGGATTGGTGACTGCAGATTGGTTTTTAAAATAAAGTAGACACTGCTTGCCGTTTAGTGGTATTTGTTGCCATAATCGACTCGTATGACATCTGTGCCAAGAATGAAGCTAATATATTCTATGACAAGAACCACACAGTCTCAGGAACAATCCTTTTTTTATTATTTAATTTTTTTTATTTAATACATTATTGTACACAAAACAGGAAATACAAGAGTTAAAAGGAAAGAAGATGTACAAAGGCGAGCTTAACTCAAAGTTGAGTTTTCTTCCAGCAAATCCAGAAGTGAAAGAGAGATAAGAAAAGCTGTGAGGATAGAAATAAGTGTACAACAACAAAATATAATAATAATATACATAACAATATATATTATATAAAACCATACATATATAAACATATAAATACTTATAATATATAATATAATACTATATAAATAAGAAGATACATATATATATATATATATATATATATATATATATATATATATATATATATATATATATATATATATATATATATATATATATATATATATATATGTATGAGGATTATAACACATTTCAAATGATGTGAATGACAAACGTGTAAGTACTCTAAACGTGTTGTACGCTGTCCCACATTGCTGCAAGGTCCGTGTAGGTCGGTTAGCGATTGTGACACAGTATAACCGTCTCGACAATGTGGGCCGATCTCGAAGTCTTTCATACGTCTAGATTGTTAACTACATTGCCGCACTCGTATTGGTTTAATATCGGTATAACACTTTCGGGCCGGTCAACGCCAGGTGTTTTTCAGTCGCATTTAAGAGGCAACTGCCGAACTTTCCTCAAAATCGTTACGGATGTAAAAGATTAATTAAATTAATTAAACTTGCATTGATATCCATTTAATGAGACATGTGAAATTGTTTACACACAAATTGTATTTTTTACTTCAACCCATGCCTACCTTGCTTTAATAACGTTGCCCCGAATATTTTATTATTGAGGTAAATACGTGAGCAAATTACAGATATACTTCTTATAAATTACTGTATATTCCTGTTAATAATATGTCATTGGTTGTTGGCAGAGTTAGCTGTCGTATGTTCTATGGCAGAATTAACGTACGAAGTGCTTAGTAAGATGCTAGATCTCAGTATACTTTACTCTTCATCATCGTTAATTTAAGATTCTACTCACCCACAGTCCAGTCTGCTCGACATGGCCTCTACGTAAAGCGCACCACCTAGTCCGCTCTTTGCTACACACATCGAAATAACAGTTGTGATATAGGACCTTAGTTAATGATTAAAATTGATCTTGTAACGGATTTGGATCTACATGTAACGCTTATGTTGTTTTCATAATTAGATATATTATACTGAGAGATTACTTAAACTTATATTAATTAATATTATGCCTTTAAAGAAAATTGCATTTTACATCATCATTAAAGTTCATTTTAAAAATATCATCTGTATCAAATATCAATTATATTTTTAATTGATTCAAAAATGTATTTCCTTTTTGTACGATTAAACAAAAAATAAATTTACATGAGGAAGTAAACGGCAAAACAAGTTCATGACATAGTTATTTCATTGAAAAGAATAATCCATAAAGACAAGGACATTTTTTATAAGCCAACTGAGTTTTTTGTAGTTTTTGCATATGATTGTTTAATATTTACAATAACGAGGACATCTGGGGCCAGAATAAAATCTGTTAATTTTGTCGAAGAACGGAAAACCACTGGAGTAAACTTAGCATTCGCCTACTGAGTGCAGACCGCGTCCTTGTGATCGGCGTATCAAACGCCCTCCAGCTAGGTAGAACAGTGATCTACGTAGGACGGTTGACTAAAACTAGATGCAAGTTGCCGAAGGTTGGATTAGGTGCTGCGCTTTGGGGGAGCTTTATTTCCATCAGTGAACTGTTAAAAGCTGATGATAAGATAAGATAAGCCTTTATTCGCTGATAAGAGTATTTAAAAATAATAAGATTAACACACTATAAATTTATAGAATTGATAATGCCATCAGCAACCAGTTTTTTGACAGGTTGTCCTTTGACATAGGCCTCCCCTAGTTCATCCACTTTTCCCTGTCCCGCCTTAATCTACTCCATCCCTTTAGTAAATCGTCCTCCCATCTCTTTTATTTGCCGTCCCTTTTGTCTATTTCCATTTCTAAGATATCATTTCACGATGTTTCTTGTCCACTTTTCCTTTTCCTGTCCTCATGATGTGTCCGGTCCAGTTCCATTTCAGTTTTTTAATTGTCTAGAAGTAATCAATCACTTTGGTTTTTTCCCTAATTTTCGAAATAGTCATTCGGTTTCGTAGCCTTATGTCTAGCATACTCCTTTCGATGTGGTGTTGAGAAGTTGTTAGTTTTAGGTTGTTTTTATTTGTGACAGGCCAAGTTTGACATCCATAAGTGAGGCATGGAAGAATACACTTGTTAGAGTATACTTTACTTTTGATTCATATGGGCAAATCAAATCAAGCTGATAATAATGATAAATAAATCAAAACACTAATATTACACCAGATGAGCTCATAACAATAATTTTGCTTTTGATTTGGATTCGGAAAGACATCCGGAGACCTTCGACTTTTAACATTCTATTACCTACTACGACACATTGACAGTGCTAACAATTAATGTTTCTAGTTAATATTTATGACGCTTAACAATTCACTGAACTTGCATTTAGTAGTTAACCTACAAACATATTACGTTTGTATTTACTTCATTCACCTTCGAGTTTTATACACCGCAAGCGAACATTACCAGAAGTTCTGGTATATAATATGTATAATGACGTCCTCCAAACATATTTTATCGGTCAATATCGCTGGCATTTGCGAAACAGCATCGCGAACAAGCAACGTCGGCACTGAGAACGGCCTTGCCAGCTTCATCTAACGTAATTGTATGAAAATGCAAAATAATTTCCCAACTCTTTAAATTGTTTCTAAAAAGCTTTGTAATGTCAGCAATTGAATTTCTAAATTACTTTACACATTGGTGTCCTAAGTGTGTTGCTTTTTGGACAGCCATGTGTAACACGGCTTTATGTAAGTCGCGTAAGTATCAAAAGCAATGTTGACATAACTTTTTCGTTCAAACGTAGGTATTATCCTGAAACTTTTTAATAGATTTCTTTATACTTCTCATATGACTGATATTATTTTTATATTTATGTTGTCACATATTTAGTTTTACAGTTACATATAAAATTTAAATTGTATAAAATTCGTTGGCCTAATTTACAGAATTCGTAACTTCACAAAAATATTTTAGCACACTATTGACTTTTAATGACATCTCACTGATACTCTTAATCTGACAGAATATTTTGTGTTTACCTCAAAAATACTTCGTTTATAAAACTATCTCAAACTATGAAAAAATCAGTATTTTTTTGTTCCTATTAAAATTTACTCATATGGATTTACGAATTCTGGTTTTAGCCGATTTTAGATGATAAGGCTGACGATACAGTAAGACAGTTGGCCGTTTCCTATTCTTGGATAGCACTCCAAGCCACCTTGAACTTGCTATCGAACCTCCCGAGACTCCCTGACCAAGTGAGTTTAGTCGCAAGCGTTCCGATCGTCCCAGGATCGGGTTGCCCCGGTCACTATAGTGCCTTACCTCAGCATGCGGGGCTCTGCTGGGGCCGACCTCCATCTTCCCTTGCGGCTCGTGGGATTTATTATGACGAATTGTAATAAACCTAATTTGTTAAAAAATAACGACGACGTGGTTCGCCACCCGTCACGTCCTGATTCCCACGAGGCGAGAAACGACTAACGGAGAGCCGTTTCGCTCCGATGAATGTAAGAGGAAGGAAGGATGAGTGTGGAGGAAGCAAGGAAGGTGTGGCGGGATCGTATCGGATAGACATGTGCGGTCTCTGCTTACCGCTACGGAGGGGGGGGAGGTTTATGTATTCAAATAAAAAGGTTTTGTTAATGTATTAGTACATTATATTAAAAATATTCTATTGGACACTTCCCTGCAATTTACCAATTTTATTTGAACAGTTCGTGCACAATCTTCGCCTTACGAGTATCGAAGCGTATTCCTCGCTCCATGTGGAAGTTCTATTCCGAGATTCCACACTTCCTTGAATGTTAAGCTCACAAATATACTCGCACCTCGTACGTCGACTGTTGGCATCGCGCCAACATCCTAATGGCGACCGACTATCGCCAAACTCTAACACAAAATATTCGTTGAAAACTAACCGGAAATTCGAAGACTGATTATGTTTTATATATTTCTCTATTTATATTTTATTTTATTTGTGACAATTTACAGGTGAAGTTGGATGGAACATAGTAGGTCTCACTAGACAGGCCCGTGCTGAGACCTTCCGATTCGGTCATTATTCTTATTTGGAATACATATATAAATACACATAAATAAATACATACATACACAAAATATACATATCTATACATATATACACATAATAAAATAACATAAGCGCCAGCAAGTGATGCTACTGATATTTACTGTGTAGTTTAAAATAAATCAATGATATATACAAGAAGTGTAGCTGACGATCAGGCTATGTGATGCATCTTCGGTAAGGACTGCTGTATACTGAAAACGATGATGATGTATATATATATAGCATTGATAATGTGCGATATTTATGTAATACGCTTTACACTTTAACCCCGTACTAGTGTTCTTGGTTTCACAGGTTAGTAGTACTAAAAATATTGCTAATCTTCTTTAAAAAAAATTAGATATCTAAGTCTCGCATTGTTTTGTTCCGTACTACTGCCCTTAAGATTGCACGCCCAGTTCGTGACTAGAGCAAGTTGAACAACCAATTACGAACCGACTTCAGCCGATCCTCGAGGCAACTGCAATCCAATTTGCGAGTGCATTGTCTGTCTAGTCTTGTGGCGCGGGCTGCACTTTCAAATTTAAGAAGTAAACACGCACATGGTATATAATAATAATAAAATAATAATAATCTTTATTTCAGACATATTTTTTTTGGTCCATACATTTTATACTTTTATATTTTTACATTTGTGTTAGTAATTATGTACACCTTAAATTTATGTTAGTAAATCATTTACAATGAAGCCGATTTAGCTGTTTCACAAGGCGCGAGTTGAATCTATCAACAACGGTTTTCATTATAGAGTTGGAGCTATCCTGCACTCTGTGCAGCAACGAGGCTGTTCGTTTTCGCAAAATGGCCCAAAGCTATTGGTACGGGCTTTAACGAACATACCCGATGCACTGCAGAAACGGGGCAGCCCCAACAATATTCTGAAACCGTTGTTATATTGGACCCGCAGGGCCTTGATGATTCGCTGCGTATAAACACACCACAAGCTGCACGTGTAGAAGACTTGGCAGTACGCTTGAAACAAAGTTATTTTAGCTTTTTCACTGCAAAGTGCAAACCTGCGTGCCAGCGTATTACATCTTATTGCTAACGCCCTCCGTTCCCTTTCGATGTCAGCATGATCCGTAAGGTCATCTGTTACATAATGCCCCAGATACTTAAATTGCTGAACTTGATTCAACTCGACACCATTCATTTTTATGCTAGGCACATATGCTGGATACTTGCCCCCAGCGGTCCCAAATACCATGTATACACTTTTTTTAACATTATAAGCCAGCCCATGTTTTAACGCACAACATTCACAGGTATTTATGAGCTCCCTTATTGCACCCACTGTTGGCGTCAGCAGCACCATATCATCAGCGTAACTAAATATATATATTTATGAATTATTTTGACTTTCATAACTAACATAAACGGCTAACATAAGCGATTTCTGCAGTATACTCATGTATTTTCATATACACTGCATTACTCATAATTTGACTACTGATATTTTGTATATTTAAGTGAATATGTATATTTTTATGTTTCTACCGCGTTTCTTACGGTGAGTTTTGGGATCTAAGACCCTAATCCTTTCTCCTTAAGGTAGGCAATGCATTTGCAGTATCATTATCACTGCAATTGTTCATGGGCGGTGATGATATCATATCATAAGGTGAGCCGCTTGCTCCTAAATACTTTGTGTTACGTACATTTTCTGTTTTTTTTAACATAGTATTTCACTACGAAACAAATTACTTAGGACGTTGCAAAGGTTATTAGCAGTTAAAATATTAATAATCCCAGTGTTATTTAAAGAAATTACAAAACGGTAATTAGTTTATAATTTGCGAAATTAATGTTCCATTACGCTGGTAGACAATCGGGCATTATATTTCAATGCGGAAAATTTATTACAGAATCCTATTGTAATGTCGGAGTCTCAGAAGAAAAATGTTCAAAAGTATAACAATACGTCTGTTAACGCCAATTACATTGATATCTTTGTTTTTCTACGTGATTTATCATGTTGCTTTGAATTAATTCACTTAGATTTCTATCAATTTATCATTGAATTTCCACATGAAAGATGCGTATCTTCGAGAGTGGTCTGCCAAAGACTTATTGATGATGATAAAACAGCGTAATGTCTTATTGTTGTATAAATGATAAGCTTCTTTTCAAAAGCTTATAGAATATTTCAAAGTTACGTCATCTTTCTCCCAAACTACTACCAGTATTTTTATGCGCAAAAATCGACAATGCGAAATGTACGGCACGAAAATTGTACAAACTTTCTGGGTTCACTGTTTTATCCTGATGTCTATTGGTGAAATAGATAATGTTAAAATTGTCCATTACGTTTATACATAATATTATTTGTTATTATAATAATAGGTAATTATAAATATATTTCTATAGATAATTTAAAAAAGCAATTTCTTTAATTTGCCAATTACCTCCGTAAACTAATTGCTGATTAGTAGTGTTTCATTCTGTGACCGTTGAAAGCAGGAGGTCCAACTTCTTTACTCTTTCTTAATTGTCCTTTACCTCTTCCATTATTTTATCCTTTCCTTCCCATTATTCGTATCTTATCCTAGTTTTTTTTATCTCATGTGCTTCTTGAATATAAAAAGATTAATATTAAAATCAATCTTGAATGTATAAACTAATGTAAATCAAAAACAAAACTTAATTAAGCGATAGTATATTAGATTAGTATCTTTAATATGTTATAATCCGTTAATATTGTTGTTTATTTCCTATTACATAATCACAGTGATTGACAGCTTAAGTATGCTGAACAAAAAGTTGTAAATGATTTGATCGAGCGGCCATTAAACTATATGCTATAAAAAATTGTATCATACATTTTATCTATTATAATAAATACAACGCTACTAATATTATATATATTACAGTTCATTTATTATTTATCTCAGTTATTACCTATTGATCACATAACGCGCGAAACAGAGAGAGTATGCTGGAGGAAGTGTAAGATTTTTTCCATCGTAGAATTTTTACAGGGTCGCTCGGATATTACGTAAAAAAGGAACATTTTATTTGGAGGAATTAAGTATCAAATGTTGAGTTCACTTCCTCAGTTTAAGTCTGAAATTTGATGTCTAAAAATTAAACTATTTCCATAAGTAGGTATCTAATGAGGCCATTATGGAAGCAAATACTAGTAGTTAGCCAATCCATTTGGCGTGGGGATTACGGCAACACACTTTAATTTCCATCAATGAGGATTAGGGAAAGAAGAAATCAAATAGGATATTCAAGAACCGGTCATTATCCGACATTGGGATGAGAATAACTATAAAAATTATTGGTTTACCCGTCTCTGTATACAATTGGTAAGGGTTTATTTTGTCTTCACGTCTACATTCTAATTTCTCCCTGTTGTATCGACACGTCTATTCATTATGTAAGGCGAACTTTGAATAACAGGATGTCGCTTTGTTTGCTTACACAAATATACATATGTATGTATGTTATTCGCAGTTGTTCCTTCTCAGAAAATTTATATGCGAATTGTCTCATATTATTAGAGTATTTACGTTTGAAATATCTTCAGAAATATAAAAATATCAAAGTACAATATATGGAGATAAAAACGCATAAAAAATTACTGATATTAAAACGCTAAAATTGATAAAATTCTCGTATGTAAAATAATATATTATTTATACTACTAATATAAATTACCTTCTAAATTGAATTATTAATGGAGTCAGGCGTTACTTTGCGGAAATCCAACACTATGTGGACAGTCAAAAGTCTTTCTTAGCTAAGATCCGCGACAAGCAAAACAATAACAGAAAACTATTAATGTGTGTTTGGTGTTGTGTATAGTGGTTGGTGGGTGGAGAGTTGATAGCCGATTTTCGGTAAGTTTTCGGTTTAAGTTCCAAATAAATCCACTTCATCCAGCACAAAAAACACACATTATCAATTTTCTGTTATTGTTTTGCTTGTCTTTTGACTGTTCACATTCTAAATTGAAATAAATTGTAACCTTTGTATGTATAAAGATTGTAGCATATTACGTCTAATTTGAGTAATAAATTGAAATCTACCTCGAAATACTCTCAAAATTATTATCAATAGACGGCAAATTGCTCCCAAGGTGTCTCGATGCGATAAACCTTTAGCAGTCTGTAAGTGCGATGAGTTCTACTGCATCGATTTGTAGAGTCGACGTGGAACGGTGAAAGTGTCCAATGTCGAAACCAACCGCCTTCAATAGCCAAGGTAAGTAAACTGCGTTCACGTTTTGTGAAGTGATTGAATTTACAGATTGAATGCGATGTATCGTCAAGTGAAAATTCTCTTCGAGTTTCTTATTTGACTTTCCTTTTAAAGAGATTATTGTTGTCTCTTGCTATTTGCGGTACTCATCATATTAAATAGCACTATAATAGCTGTACCCATAAGCTTTTTATACAAAATGCTTCACAATAGATAACAGTTTCATAATAGGCTGCGACAAAAAAGAAACGGACTTTAAAATACTAAAAGCTACTCGCCGATTATAATATAATATATAAATAATTTAAGTTGTGTAATTTAGGTTCATAACAACCTTTTTGCTTCACTTATAGATCACAGTTATATAATAGGCTGCGGTAAAAAAATGAGTTTTAAAAATGCTACTCACCGATTATTATATATTATAGCCGATATTAACCTTTTTAGAGTTAATGCTTCTGATGAGTATTTTTAGTTCACTTCCATTCGCCTAATGAAATTAAATAAATATAATGTAGAGCATTTATTTTCACACTTAATTTTCCTAAATTTTGATTTGCAAAATGTTGAATTATTGAAATTCTGTTCCATCGGGTTTACAACATACATTTTAATTAATTCATAGATTGTTTAATATCTGAAGTAATTTTTAAAGTTAATTACCAATTGCGCCGAATATTTTAAATGTATTGTAGTGATTTATGATTTGGAATAACTGTTTTATTATAAACTTAGCCTTTCTAATGACTTTTCTGAGATATAGCGAGTAATTTATTAAAAACAATTTTGTGGTCTACTTTTAAGTGTTACATTACGCCGGACAATGCAATCCTATCGGAGTTGCGTAAGCGCGGTCGAGTGTATACACCACCGAAGAATACCACACTACATATAATACTCTGATGGTATTCAGTCAACAAATAGATATTACGTAACACAATGAAATAAGCACTTTCCTTTTATGTTATCTAACTATTTCCTTCTTAACCTTGTGGATATTATGACAGGAATTCCAATCGGATGGAACATTACCGATTTTTACTCAATAGAGACGGCTCATAGCACAGTTACTTTAATATTCGACGAAAGTTTCCGTGCGCCATAATAACATATCATCACCATTCGCCGGGGTCATTATGTGAGTGGTCGTCAGTTCCGGACGAGTGATGGCTATTTACAAATCACACGATGCACGAAATTGTGCGCTGTCATTACGATTTGAACTCTGCACTAAGGGTACTTCTATACTGGTATTGATATCGCAATTGCGATTCGTTTTAGACGGGCGTTGGTTGAACAAATTCTAGGTTCAGACACGAATATATCGTTTTCAGGAAGGGGTCGGAGATTGAATAAGCTTGTCACCTAATGGAAGTAATCACCAATGTTTATGGATGTCTGTAAAACCAAGAAAGTATGCCAGGATCGTAACAGATGGAAGTTTGTGGTTTCTACGGGAAATAGGACTGATTATATGTATGTATTGCCCACCTGAGAGTAAGGATATGAATAATGGGAGGGTAAAATGGAAGTAAATTAGGGGGAAGAACATGGGTGAATCACCGTTTAAAAAGCAGTAACGACTACTGAAAAGTCTATTTTTGCTCGAGTGTAGTATTTTTTCAGACAAGCTGGTCTATTCATGTTTCAGATAAAAATATGCCAAGGTTTTGTTACATTTCGAAAATTTTTATCAACTTTTTTTATAGACATTTATCTGTAGTTACCTACAAGGACGTCGTATAATTAAACATGAGCACAGTTTAACAAAACGCAATAATAGTTTCTATATAATTTTTCTAAAATGTAAACATATGTCATAAGAATATCGCGAGAAATTTTATAATACTTGATAAGAGATGAAGAATTACAAAAGTTCTAGGTACCATCATGATAAAATTCGTTCGTTCATCGAAATAAAATTGAAATGATGTTTGAAACATAATTTCAATTGAAGAACTTTTGAAATTGCTGAATTGAATAATGAACTTTTGAAGTTAATAAAATAAGATTTCGAGCGAAACAGTTTTGCTGGTATCCGCGTACAATTTGTCAATTTGTTTTAATTTCTTTTTATAAAAGTTCCACACACATTGTTTTGTTACTATGGTATTAAGTATTGCGTTAATGAGGCTTACCACCCAGGTAATAGGGTCTCAACTTGCGTACCTGTAAAATGAATCCGGTTGCTTGGTATTTTGTTCAGTGACCTCGTTTAAATTTACCCGCGCGCGTGCACTTTGTATTTAGTTTAACTTATATATGTGCATATATTGGCTTTTATTTGCATACAAATAACCATTAAATTGTTTTGTTTAATAAGTATAGTATTAACGCTTTATGTATCTTGTACCGCACATGAACTCCACCGCAATAAAATGTTTTGTATATTTGCGACGAAATACAACACTATTTTTAAGGCATATTCATTATTACTTCTCTTATATTATAAAAAATAATTATTGCTTATGTTTTTTTATTATTAATAATATTAGTGGTATGGTTTATATTATATAGCAGTCATGGTTTCGCTTAAGCGATAATTAGTCATTTATCATATACTCCGTTTAAATTTTGGCATTATTTTACACTTTCTACTTCTTATATATATGTGTAAAATGATGCCAAAATTTAAACGCAGTACGAAATAAATGTATTTCTTGTAATTTAAACAAACCCAAACACATTAAGATCATTACTCAATTTATTAACTTGGCACTTATTGATATATAAGAGCATACGATTCGCTATTTTATATTAGGCAAACTTTAAAAGAAAGAAAAAATGTGTAGGAGAGGAAAGAGGAAAAGGCTCTCGGCTCTCAACGATCACAACAGCTAGCAATTTCCACCACTCTTTTTCTTTTTCTTCTTCTTCTTCTTTTTCTTCCTCTTATGTGGGAATGTGATATATCACACGAACCGGTTGAATTAAGTCATAAAAAATTTTTTAGAATATGCCACAACTACTAACAACACACAAAAAGGCAAGGTGTTAGGGGCTAGAGGGAAAAAGCTAAACAAAGATCCGACAAGAAAAATTACTGACTGGTTCAGTCTCTCAGCCCAAGTACCCGCGGCATGCACGCATGGGTACATAGATGGGCTTTGTACCGATGCGTACATGCACACATATAATATGTATTGCAATTGACTAAGAATAATAATGCACCTACTGAATTTTATAATTTGATACTGTAGGCAATGTTGTGAAAATTGCGTGCATTGTCTCTTCCTGGCCGGCTTCATTAATGATTTTGTAATTATAATTTTTAAATGAAAGGTACTGTAACTTCCTCCTTACCGCCAGAATAATTACATCATAATATTGGCTAGTCACTGAAATTTATCGGTGTGAATATTAATAAAGTTTCAAAACAATATTGATTAAATATATGTAAATAAATAAATGCATAAATTTAATAATATTGATTTAATTTTTTTAAAATAAGCAGAAGGCAAACTAAAAATTGGATAATAATGCAAGAATATAGTAAATTTTGTACATTAAGTTTTTATCAAATATTTTATTTTTTTCGCCCCCTTTTAATTTAAGTTGCATTAAAGCATTTCATCACGATCATTATTTATTACAAAAGTCAAAAAATCAAAGTTATCATTTATTACAAAATAGTTTCATTGAAAAAAATACAAACTATATGTATATACGTCAAGAATTAGTTTCGTTTAAATATTACCTTCTTCCATAAAAGTCTTCATTAGCATTTCTAAAGACGAAAACATTTCCTTTCATAATAATATTCGAAAGAATATTCAGTGAATATAAAATCGGTACGTTGCGAATAGATCGTGAATGGAAACTAGTGGAGTGTTCTACAAAGCTGGATGGGTTCAAAAGATTTTATAACGTATCATCGAACTGCATCCGAGCAAAAGGATGCTTATTAAAATAACAAAACGGCATCGCTTCTTGCAAACAATCACGCGTGAATTGATTTCGTTGAACCGCTTTTGATCTTGTGCTAAAGCCCTTTCTTTGTTCACTATTACTGAAATATGCTTTGGATATTTCAAAAAACAAACTTAAAATAATAATTCTCTCCCATATAAACAACGTCGTGTAACTTTACACTTTCATCATCACCTCTTATGTGGATGTAACGAAAGTTTTTCCATTCAACGAAAACATTGCCAAACGAGTAAGGCGGTCACCTGATGGTAAGTAATTACGACCGTCCATGGATTTACACGACATCAAAGACATCGCTGATACGTAGGCTAGAGTACCAGCTCTAGTTTCTCTTCGAAGTAAATGTATATGAAACGTTGACAGGGTGGTGAAAGGGTTGATCTCTCGTGTTGTCGCGAACATATTTTTTTTAAATTGACTTCCGGTTGAGTTCCGGAGGCCCAACCCCCTCCCTTCCTCTTTCCTCCCCTCCTCTCCCCCACCTCATAATGATACTTTCCTTAAAGGTCGGCAACGTTTGCGCACTGCCTATGGCGTTATGGATGTCTATGGGTAAATTTGAATATGTTTTCTGTATAGAACGAACATTTTAAATCTTACTACAGTTCACTTTAATTAAAAAAGGAAGAACATTTTAAAAATGTCTATTCAATTTTGTAACGAAATCAAAGTTTAAATACCCTTTATTGGCACTTGCCTTATTTTTTCTGGCATCATCATCAAAGCCTACATCCACCCACGCAACCACCTTCATACACACAAGCATTAACACATGGTTATTATGAAGATTGTTTTCCATAGCAGCAGTTGCTATAGTTTGTTGCTCCTAGCAACAGTTGCTATGGAGCTGGACGCTTAATTTTTAAAGTTTCATACAATAATCTAGAACTTTCTAGACTATTCTTACGAAGAATTTTACTCATTAGCGAATCATTAAATAATCATAGATTAACCCTCTACCTAAAAAATAATTTAACCCCAACGAGGCTGAGTAAAACAGCTGGTATAAAGTAAAATATGGCAAAAGAACATACATAATGATAATGAGATACTGATTACGACAAAATGTTACGTACTGATATTAATAATTAAATATGAAATGAGGACTCGCTTATTAAATGTGATGCAATATTATAATTATTATAAAAAAAAACATTTCCGGTTTTGAAATTTTGTGGCAGTTCCATTTTTAGTAATGGCATCGCACCGTGACGGTCTGTGCTCTATAGCGATCTTTAATAAAACTTAGGTCATATTATCATATGTATTTGATTATTACCTGATATGAATATATTTTTCAAAATAAATGTTAATAATTTATTTAAAAAAAAAAATGGTTTACATTCATAGAACCAGATTAGAGTTTCCTATGTTACATTCATTCTCGCCACTGGTTTTCAGTAAGGCGCAGATGGGTACAGAGCGGTTGGCTGAAAGGAGATGAGTAAAGTTAAAGATCAGTCTTGAAAGAGTCCTATGACCAACAGTGGACTGCCGTAGGCCGATGATGATGATATTTAAAATAGGGAGCTAAATGACGCTTCATATAGCAAATTAAGCTTATTTATAATATATACATTCATTTCGATAGGATAAATGTATGGCAGAGTGGATGTTGAATCCGCCTAGGACAAGCGTGGTTAGTTAATGTCCATTTCTCTAGAAATGGTGGGATACACATAGACTGTTATAATGTATGTAAATTTTATACATATTTAAATACTTTTTGTGTATTATTTAGTTATGTAATTCGACAGTACATTGTGGCTTCCTTTGTTCGAAGTACTCAAACTGTATATTATAATAGCTATGGACGCTATGATTCACTGGTCCAGTGAATTATGGTCGTATTAATCGTGGGGTTGCCTCCCCGGGTTATCTGCTCGGAGGTCCCAAATTGCTACTATTGTTTGTTAACGATTATTATTTTAACAATACGCGAGGACATTTGTTTTATTACCGAAATTCCCAGGATGTTTGGCGCACGAACTCTCGTAAGAGAATAATTTAGAAGGAAATAATAAAGTATAATAGAAATACTTCCCTTAATTTACTAAATTACTAAAGGTAACGTTTTATACTTGGGGTCTAACTAGAAAATTTAATCCGTTATTCTAACCTCTTAAATCTGTCGAGGCAAGTTTTATGGTGTTGATCTCGTTTCATCGATAGATAGATAGGTTAGATAGATTTTAATACTAGACTGCCCAAGAAGTCACTTAGACTGCTTTTTAAATTTTATGGAAAAAAAAACTATATTTATAATGATGCAATTTGTGAATGTGAATATTATTTTGAGACAGCATACAGTTACATACAACTGTATGCAAATCCACAAAATTCAAAGAAATTGTATCATTATAAATACATTTATTTCAATAAATAAACAGTCAAAATGGCTTGTTGAGCAATCTAGTGTTAATGAAGCCTTCCAATGTTTTGATTTTAGTAGAACTCGTGTTAACCATTGCAACTAAGCCAATAACATAGCAATCTTATCCAAATCCAATGGTAGAATCGATTGTACGTTCTTCGTCATTATATCATATAATATATTTACCGGAAAAGTATGGTAATCAGCGTCTCTAAAAGAATATTGTACTAAATTAAAAATATAAATTTGGTAATTATATACTTGTAAAAAAATACATACATACGGAAATATCTAATAAGGTCTTCGGCGTGAAAAGGTTAAATATCATCATCGGTTCACGGCGGTCCCCTGCTAGACATAGGCCTCACATAAGGTGCGCCTACTAGCCCAATCTTTGGCTAAATGCATCCAGTTTATACCAGCTGCCTTGCGCAGATCGTGACTCCAACTAGCCGGAGGGCATCCTACGCAACGCTTGCTGAGATGCGGTCTTCACTCGTCTACTCCAACGGTTGTCAGTTCTCCGAAAAATGTGTCCGTCCATTGGCACTTCGGTTTGTTAACTGGAAGAGCTATCGGTGACTTTGGTTCTCCGGGGGTTTCTTCGTTCCTAATCATATGCACCAGCGAAACTCCGAGCCCTCTGAAATTTTGTACTTGTACATTTCAGCACTGTATGAAAGTACAAACAAAACGTACTACTTAAATATAAATATACTACTACACTTGTATACATAGATTGACAATGGATATATTATAGATTAACGATTGATTATTTCATTTTATTAACAAATCAATGTCAAACATTTGATTTCCCTTAGGTCATTTAATACCTCAGAAATATTTTTTTTGACTACGGCCTCGCTCGTGCAGCCAGTAAATGTTCGGAATTAATTAACTTTTGTGGCTACCAAACGAGGTCGGGTGTATTTAAGTTTAGAATTCAATTATCAAGTCCGTTTTAATTGAAGTCCTGCGCCTACTGTGTATTTATTGGAGCTAAACATTCAATGTTTGCCTTTAAAATATAAACACTTCTATAAAAACAACGCATTTCCTGTCTAATTTACATTGATGATATTTGTTTTTATAAATTACCTATATAGTACTAAAGAAATTTATTTTAAATTTATGGTTATAAATTATAGTATTATAGTATTTTTATGAAATATTTCTTTACAATCTATATGTGTTTGTCCTTTTATTAGGAAATACGCTTGTTCAAGGGGGATAAGCGGGACATTCATTTTGAATAATTACTTGAAAGCCATACGTATATTTATATCGATGCGGGAACTGAACAGGTGAGCATTGGCTCTGAAAGTGGTATCTTTGCCAATAAGGTCATTTAAATTATAAATTTATTGCATAGAGTTTTACCCGCAATTATCACCGCTTTACCTTGTATAACCTTGATAATAATTATTCTTTCTTTATGTTATATATTATGGTGGCGAATTTTAAAGAATATGAAAATAGGATTAAAGATTTAAATGATTAAAGATTATATTTATTGATTTATATGTAATCGAAAAACATACAACTGTCAAAAATCAAGCCGAGGCATTTTACAAAAACAACCTTGGATTGCCCACAACACCAATAGTTACACCCACCCTGGCACTAGCCGAGCACGTAGAGTAGGGAACACTTCTACACTGGACGCTTACAAGATATTCTCTCACGTACCCGGTCGGTTTTTACCCCCTAGACCTTAGAGCATAGGGGACTAATAGGGACCATAGTTACTTAGGTCCACTCCTCTCCTACACTTTTAAGTAGCGTAATGACGAAATTAAAATCGGCGCACACACACATTTATACCTTCGACACGGCGTCGAGCCGATAAAATCTGTGATTTGCGCAAATTCCCAAATAGATTTTACTTGCCCAGTATTCGACAGAGCTGTTTAAGCCAACAAACAGGCTACCAACATTAACATCTTTGAATCAAATCAAGTCTAGATTGGATATCTGCAAACACTAAAGGCATTGCAGATGTCTATACCGCCCGTTTTAATTGCTATCAAACAAGGAACGCTTACTTGCGTACAAGTATAATAAGAAGGCTTTCTCGTTATTTTAGCATTTTTTAAGGAATAGGAAGACAACTATTCCTTAACAATGCTAAAATAACGAGAAAACCTTCTTATTATATTTTTAAAAGCAACTTTAAGAGTTTAAATCGGCCTTCATTCCCTTTATCCTGATAAAATGAATATTACCCTCGCACATATCTCACAGCATTCCCTATCAATGGCGACTAATGGCGTGGACAGTCCCCTTTGTGCCACTTTTTTTAGGGACGATCCACCCCTCTATCTATCACGATCCCTGTGTTGCTATTTTCAAATAATTCTCAGGTAGTGCTTTTGAGATCGATCAGAACTCTTAACCGACATTTACTTTTGTACTTACGAGGCCTAATTAATCTCCTAGAAAACTGTTTTATAATAATGTATATATAAAGAAATAAATGTTATTATAAAAATAAAAACTATAATAATATTTTCACTATGAGTTATAAATCATCCATTGCCCTATCTTAAGATGGTTTCGCATTTAATTATGGCATCCAAACAAAATAAAATATAAATAAAAAATATCAATTCTTTTTAAAAAAAATTAGATACAAAAATTTAGACGTGGCTTCCCAAACAGAGTGAGAAAACATTACCTTTGTCGTTGCACCGGATTAAAGATCCGTAAGAGATGTTATAGATCTCTTAACGCAGTGAACGTGCTATACAACTTCGTCGAGTTCGATTTAAATGTACCGACTGACATTGTATTTGGAACAAGTAGCAAAAACATCCCTTTGGAATAGATCTGCGCCGAGATGGTTAGTTATGCTCTGTCTTCCATTCACATAAGTAGTTGGGGCCTGATCTATAGTGAACTGAAGTTACTTCGAGCGTTCACAAATGTATTGTTTCCTTTGTTCTGGTACTCACTGTAGGCTTTGAATTCTATAAGACCATTAATCAGGTAGTGTGTTAATAATAGGTTACATCGTTGTCAATAAATTGTTATATTTTATGTATTATAATTTATAATAAATACATATGTGCAGACTTCTGAAGTTTTTGATAATTGCTTAAAAACATATTGAAAATATTCATTTAAAGCCGTTTGAAAGTTATCAGGAATATTTTTTATTTGCGAGGAAGAGGGTATAACGTAGTTGAATTTATTTATAGAAGACCCTTTCCCTACGTCACTGGGATTTCCGATGCGATGCTATTTTTCCAGGTTGAATGTGCTTAAATCTTGTTACGTTGTGTTGGATACAAATATCCGGAACGGAAATAGGTTTCGCTTATATACCTTCATAAAAGATACTCGAACGATATAAATTACAATAATACCCCGCCAAATTTAAGAAATATTTCTTTTAAAATAATTAAAAATTAATGTTTATCCCGATAGGAGACTGGATCTCGTGCCCATTGATTCTGAAAGCGGTTGAATCGCCACTGAGTTCGTCAGTTTATTAATTGCAAGTTGTTAATTAAAACCAAAAAATCGAGAGCCTGTATCAGAATACTATAGGTCATAAAAAATTGAGTATAACATGAGATATATTCAATTTTTTAAAAATTGTGAGAATTGTGACGAATTCTCATAATTGTTTCTTTAATTTTTTTTATGGGATAGGAGGGCAAACGAGCAAGCGTGTCGCCTGATGGAAAGCAAAAATATCGCTTATTAAAGAAAAAATATATATCTATTTCTCTGTACTCTCATGCCCCATCACTCTCTGTGGGATCAGATACCTTCAGCAGTATTTTAGTATCGATCGAAACTCTTCAAAAGAAAGTCTACTGACGAGTTTATTTCAAAAACTTTGTTACTTTATTTCAAAAAAATATAGTAACACATTTTGAGTCTTGAAGAATGCTATAATCAAAAAGCTGGTGACAGCGGTAAACATAAATGAAGAGACAAAGTCCTTTGGCTCGGACATCTAGATAATGTGGAAAAATATTTTTTTTTAGTTTCCATATCCATCACCTCGATGGCTGGTTGTCCAAAACCGTACAATTTGGTTGCGGACTTACCACCCGCGGTGTTCCCACGTAGATACGACGGCATTCACGAGGGGCAGTCAAGGGATGAGCATACGTGTTCGCAAAAGGCCAGCAACGCATCTGTGATGCCTCTAGCGTTGTGGATGCTATGGGCCACGGTGATCAGTTACCACTTGGTGATTCGCATGGTCGTCTGTCAGCATTGCTATAAAAAAAGAGATCGCTCTGCCAAAAGATAAACATACGAATACGATCCAGTCCACGTCCTGTAACTAGCCTCAGCGATCGTTGGAGCGATGAGGTGATCGCCGATTTGAAAGAATACTCAACATTTATCCAACGGTGGAAGTAAAATATTTTGACGTTATTGTTCATAGACAAATCACCGCTTTTTTCCTCATTGTTTTTTTAAAACTATTTAAGATGTTAAAACTTATTTAAGATATAATAAGGAAATTATACGTAATGATAATAGTTGCAATTTCGTATCGCACAATTCGGTAATTGCTGAGCAATCTCGTACGATACGATCCGCTTGTGCGTCGCTAGAAAGTAGCTTACCTCCTGAGCCACTCTTCATTCAAGCACATCGAACAGGTTACCCATAACTTCACGCACACAGGCACATCTCGACGCAGTCTCCGAAGTCGACCGATCGCGTTTCGATTGAATCTCACGCTCACCAACACAGAGTATACTAGTGTGTATGCGTGAACGCAGGTCACTGTGTATCATTTTTTTAGTCAAACTGGTTTTCTTAGCGATAACAAAAGAGTGAGTCAGAGTGTGGCGTTTTGTATAGATAGTGAAACGTTCGATGAATTTTATAGTAAGCTTCCAACCTTACCAATTGAAATATTAAATCCATCCGCGTAAACAAACGTTAATAATACAAATAATATACAATATCGTTGTTGGGGATATGCTCAAAAATCTTTAGAATAAAATCTGACAATGTTTTAAAAAACAGATTCACACGGATATACATCATAACAGTTTCTGTTTTGTGTTTATTGTATTTTGTTTGAGACAAGGTATTATTATTAATAAAAAAATCTGTTAGTCCCACACTAGAATTAGCTTTAACGAGAGTGTCGTCACAACGTTATTTGTTAATTAAAAGAGCAAAGAAACGAGCAAGAGGCTATCGATATCGTAATCAATTACCGTCACCTACAGACATCTGCAGCATAACACCTTATCATACTGTAGAATAAAACGTGAGTAATGGGAGAAGGAGAGGAAAGTAAAGAAAGTGGAAAGAAGCTCGGTTTTCAGATCCATGAACGTACGTACACGTTGAAATAAAAAAAATACCACTTAATTAAACTCCTAAACGCCCTTGGGAGATATTTAAAATGAAATGAAATAGTAACAAAAAAAAAACTAAGATAAAACAGAAGAACTAGTTATCGTTTAGTGGTTGAAGTTCGATTGTAGTTAATGTTTCATATATTTTTTATTTTATATTTCTGTATTCCTGCTTTGAATTTAACTATGCCGAAAATCACACACTCCTTCGTGCATGTAATGTGCTTAAAAAGGGTACAAAGTCTGTTCTTTACATTTAAAAATAAATATAGATCAACATAACAGATAAAAAGATACATCAATGATAGCAACAGGGAAGGAAAGAAACGTAATAAAATAGTGATATTTTGTTAGGGTGTGATAATTTTCCGGCCCACCCAGTCCATTCGTACGGTACCGTAACTCCACCATTATTCATTTATCATACTATGCGAAAACTTTGTTCATACATCTTTAAAAAATGATTTTAGTTGCTTGAATTAGAACTGGTCGCATGTAACTCAAGCTGCAACTAAAATGAATAATACGGCTATTGGTGACGTAATATTCAGGTAGCCACACTACGTTGTAGAAAGGCCACGAAAAGCGGGCAATGCATTTGTAATGTCTTCGGCATTGCAATTGTCTAGGGGCTGCGGCGATCACTCATTATCAGGTGACCGACATGCTTCTTTGTCTACTCTGCTTTGAAAAATAAATAATATTGTGTCCATTTTTTATAACGATATTATTAGCATGATCAATTATTACATACGATGCTTGTCATTTGCCTGTGACAAAATATGCTTTTACCTGTAAAGTTGCTACAGCTATGAATGTAACAATGCTTTATTTAAACAGGAAACTTGCTATTCAATCCGAAATGCAGTTTCCTTGCAAGTTTATATCTCATCTTAAACGTCTCGTTGACCTAGATATTGTTTTTGTGTAACTACTTAACGAGAGTTGAAAACTTACAAAGAAATTTGTTATAAAGCTTAGTAATATTCTATGTTGTTTTAAAATAGAAGTTGTTGTTTGAGAAATAAATTTTAAGTAAAGTTCCCGGTATAGGAAAGGCCACTCCATACCTTTCCGTGGCTATACGCAGCGACTATAGGAACAAGTATAAGTAGATGTAGAAGTACTGATTATGTAATTGGTAGATCGCTAGATTGGTTACCATTGGTACGATTCTTCGAAGTGTTATTTATCTTCATAATTAGCTCGACGGACTTATTATTATCTAATATGGGATACGAAGGTAAACCAGCAAGCTTATTGCCTGATGGTAAGCAATAAATTCCACCCATTGCTTTTTATCAGGTGACACGCCTGCTCGTTTGTCTTCCTATCCCATAAAAAACCCACAAACATTGTAACACCAGAGGCATTGCAAAAGCGTAGCCGGCCGGTTGAAGTACATATGTACTTCAACCGGCCGGCTACGCTTTTATGTACGTATATACATACATTATATGTATGTATGTACATATTAAAATGCATTCTATATATCTATAACAGTCCACTGCTATGTGTGCTTTATACATAACGCATAATAAGTACATACACTACATAAAGTGACCAAATTTCACTGCCATTCCGGACGAGACATTGATTTATATTTATAGAATTTCATTTGTGAAAGACTAGTGGATTTCTTTCTTTGAATCTTAACAGCCGTCGACTAGTCTATCCCTTGATCACAATGTTCGTTTACCTGCGTTTTTAAGTCTTCTACTTGTGTACTTTGTTCTCGTACTTTGTCATTGTGAAAGTTATGTTGGCTAGTGAATATTACGCGGTCACTCTAAAAGGTAAGTTTGAGATGACTACACGTAAATATTCTAATTTTATTTTGTAGTTTCCTCCTTATGTAAGTAGTAGTATGTATGTAGACGAAAAGCAAAAATTCATTTCTACGTGTATTAAAGTTAATATGTAAAATATAAAGGCCTCTACTGCGTATAAGCATTTTCTTGATTTTAGAGAAGGTATTATATTTGTTTAGGCTCTATTCTGAACTGCTAATAATAATAATAAAACCTTTATTCCCCGAAACATTTTGCAGTTATTATAACATTATATATAAATATTTCAATTAAATAATGTCCCTTATTTCGGTGTGCCTTACAGCATAGGCCTCCTCCAACTCTTTCCACTGGTTTGCGTCTGCCGCCACTCTTATCCAAATGATCTTTTCAGGTCGTCTTCCATCTTCTTGCTTCGAACTGCTACTTGTCTTAAAGTTATTTATATAATTAAGTAAGATAGTTTCTAGAATTCAAAATTTTTCGCAAGTTTTTTTCCCACTGATTCTTAAATATGTTAAATCTGAAATTGTAACGAAATAATTTAATATAGGTATTTAGGAATCGTGAGAAAATTAAATTACTGTTCTACGAACGAACAATAGCATTAGAACTTACTTACCTATATTGCCATTTTGTAGCCAATATGGCTTGTAAATCGAAGACAAGGAGACTGGAGCGAGGCTTAATAAGGAAACCGGTACAGAGGTCGTTGTACGCCTACCAGATGTGCACTTGTTCTGTGGTCCAAGGAAATAAAAACCTAGATAGATCTAGGCGGTCAGAAATTTGTACATATAACTTATGAAGGTCAAAAACTGTTTTTGTTAATATATGGATTTAATCTGAAATAATACTTATTAAAAATAATAAGTTTTATTTAATTTTAATTATATTAAAGTAGTTCTTGTATTGCTTTCTTTATGTTTTTGTTGCCCTGTGTTTTTGATCGCGGATTTTCTTTAAAGCACAGCAAACATATAAATGCGGGTCATTTCATGCTAAGTGATCACCATCCAACCTCGTTCTTTGAATATGCCAATATCGCAATTGTTCGGTAACACCATTTGTAAATCTATTTAAAAATTGTGACTTAATTGCACGATTGTGGTCCCTTAGTCCTCAATTTGTTACAATAGTTATTGTTTCTGATGGGTAGAACTATGCGACTAGCAAAAATTTAACAATATAAAATTCTTATGACTAATCTTATGTTATTATCAGTTATATTTTTTAATTGTCATGGCATATTGTACAATATAGTTCAATTAAGGCTTATAAGTTGAGTAATATGATATTACCGATATCTCCCTTGATGGCAACCATGGTTGCCATAATGTTGGCCCAACTTTGATTTTAATATGAAGCGTTCCACCAGATAAATGCTTGTATAGTATAATAACTTTTTAAGTTGACTGCAAAAGTTCATAGATTTTGGTAGAATAAATAAATTTATTTATTCTACCAAATAAAATATAACTTCTTATAAATAAATTTATAAGAAGGGCTCAAAAGGGCTTGAACTCAGAGCCGTAAAACTATTCAAAACAAAAGCTATATAAATGATTATAATGACCAATATTTCAATGTGGCTTTTCCAGAAGCAACAATAAAACTTCCGCTGGCATTTTGTCCAGTGATCCGTCTAGTAATCGATAGTTGGTGGACAATGAATCGTCCGCCCGGCCCGCATCCCGTGCGACCCTGTCAATGAACCCATCGCACTTAATTAATTACCGAGCGAACTGTTCGATTGCTTAATTTAAGTACAGTTAACAAGTTAAATATAATGCGGTACTTAACGGATCGTGTAATGACAGTTTTGTACTTAATAGTGACTCATCAAGAACTGGGTCGAGCACAATAAAGAGGTTCGTCGGAGGGCGGTTTATTTATTTACACACTCTCATTAATCACTTGAAGATACATTAAGACTAAGTGGTTTGAGATTTCGCTTATAAGGCTTCGTGTGCATTAACCCCTTTCCTACTAGATATTCCCCATTATCCATTTATTCACAAATGGATGAGAATAAAATTTTATTTTATATAAATGCGTATATACATTTATATACGTGCCCGCTTGCCTTTGCTTTGTCTTATTGAAGAGGCAATAGTGGCCATCCTCACTATTACCTCTTCTATTGCTTCTCAATATAGTACAACCTTTATGCACGATAAGCCAAGAGTTAATTTTGAGAGAAAATATTGTTTTTTTTTTTTTTGTTTGATTATCTCACTCCATTGCCAACATTCGCCAGCACAAAGAAAAATTTTTAGACATTATCTAGGCTAGTCACGATTCCTTTTATGCTACAAATATTTGATAGTCTTCGATAGTCATTTGTTAAGACAAATATGTATGTAAGGGACATTCTCGTTAATGACTGAAGTAACTTGAAATACATTTAATTTAGCAAAACACACATTGACGTAATTAAAAGGTATTTTTTGTATAAGCTAAGAGAAAATGTGCTATATTACAATTTCATCGCGATTAGTAACACTGGATTTATACCCGTGAGAAAGTGAGGCAAAGAATGTGATGTTAAGAATACAGAAGTAAAATGAAAAGTGAGAGCAATTATATCACGTTTAACTTTGCCGGCCAACGAAAATGCCTCTTCTCACGGAGATCCCTAAATTATAGCATTTAATAAGTGCTGCGGTTCAAATATCGACGGAATGTTTTTGAGATGAATCAGTTGCGAAAATCAATAAAAGAAATTACGTATCAGATAAAAATAAACTAGAAAGAAATAATACAAAGATAGCACTAAAGTGTGGTTAAATTAAAAACTAATAATAAAAAAAACAAACAATTGTAGATGTATATAAGTATGCATATGAGTGGGTGTAGGTGTGTATGTGTGTGTGTGTGTGTGTTTGATAATTGTGGCCTCGACTGTAGAAGAACTGCACCCTCCTGGATATAAGGGTTATTTGGTATAATTTTTTGTGCTTCTGCGTTTTGTACGATGTCTTGTTTCCCTATCTTTCCCTACCACTTCTTCATTTTAAATTAAGTCCTTTTTTCCCCTATTAGTCCCACCCTTATCCTAAAATAGGTAGTATATCTGTCATGCCCTTAGTTTTACGGATATCCATAGGCGGCATTTATTTTTTTATGGAATAGGAAGACAATTGAGCAAGCGCGTCCTCTGCTAGAAAGCAATAACGCCGCCCGTACACATCTGCAACACCATAGGTATTGCAGGTGTTGCCGGTTTTTGAGAAACATCTATCAGTTCCTTACTATAAGGTTCCTTTGTCTACCTCTTTCATAAAAAAAAAACTACATTTTAGTGATGATTATGTTCTGCATAATAGGAAATACATTAAAATTTAAAATGTAAACAAGAACCTTTTAAGCGGACGTAGTTATGCACGCTTGAAACAGTAGTATATAGTATTCCGGCCTTCCTTGTTAGTTCAACTTCGAGTACGTTTTAATATATGGAAATTTCATTGCGAGAATTGTTACCTCGTGTAATAATGAATATGCATTGTCCGTAAACAAATTGAAATTTGAATGAATGTAGTTACTACAGAAAATACATTTCTTAGATGTAAAATACGGATAAAACTTATTGTTTCGAATTAGCTTTAGTTTAATATCATCCATATAATAATCAACATAGCATTTGTATGGTTGAACTTTTTTATACAGCCCATATATTTCTGACTTTGGAGGAATGTACATTAACACAACGCTTATCCTAGATGAATCGGCGGGTCATCCAGAGTTCCGACTCTGGATGTCCCACCGATTCATCTAGGATAAGCTATAAATACTAGTAGGCCACGCATATGTACACACACACACACACACACACATATATATATATATATATATATATATATATATATATATATATATATATATATATATATATATATATATATATATATATATATATATATATATATATTAGGTGTACAAATAAGTTTCCGCAGTTTTTTATAAAAAATTAGGAATTTATTGTAAAGGAAAAGTACATTACGTTTTATTCAAAGTATTTTCCATCATTTGCCACTACTTTTCCCCATCTTTCTGGCAACATTCGGATACCCCGTCGAAAAAACTCTTCATCTTTTGACGCTATCCACAAATCTACCCAATTTTTGGTGTCTTCATATGATGTGAAGCGCTGCTCAGACAGACCATGTGCCATCGACCGGAACAGGTGATAATCAGAAGGGGCTAAGTCTGGTGAATACGGCGGGTGGGGTAAAACTTCCCAGTTGAGTGTTTCCAAGTATGTTTTTACCGGCGCCGCAACATGTGGACGAGCATTATCGTGTAAAAGAATAATTTTGTCGTGTCTGGAGTAGTAATGGGCGCGTTTTTCCTTAAGTGCCCGACTCAATCTCATCAATTGTGTTCGGTAGAGAGCTCCAGTAATGGTTTCGCTTGGTTTCAGCAATTCATAATACACGACACCAAGCTGATCCCACCAAATACACAGCATGAGTTTTTTTCCATGAATATTCGGCTTAGCTGTCGATGTTGATGGTTCGCCGGGCTTAACCCATGACTTTCTCTTCTTTGGATTATCGTAGTGAATCCATTTTTCGTCACCAGTGACTATACGATGCAAAAAACTCTTTTTTTTATTCCTGGCAAGCAGCATTTCACTCATGCATAATCGGCGTTCAACGTCTCTCGGCTTTAGTTCATATGGAACCCAATTTCCTTGTTTTTGAATCATTCCTAACGATTTTAAACGATGTGAAATTGCTTGTTGAGTCACTTGTAGAGTAAGTGCAAGTTCTTTTTGCGTTTGGGACGAATCTTCCTCCAATAGTACTTCTAATTCCATGTCTTCGTACACTTTCGGCCTTCCACTGCGTTCTTTGTCTTTAACGTCAAACTCACCGTTCTTAAACTTTTGAAACCATTCCTGACAACTTCTCTCACTTAAAGCAGCTTCACCATATGCTTCTAGAAGCAATCGATGCGCCTCAGCTGCAGATTTTTTCACATTAAAGTTCCCGCAAATGATGCTTATTCGGAATAAAACTTGACATTTTTGCACGAAAAAAATTACGTGATGCTGATACGAAATCACTAGTACTTTAAGGTTATGGTGTTGCCAGATGACTAAACTTGGGATATTACGTTTTACATCTGACAATTTCTCCATAACCTTCTGGTGGGGCCATCTTTTGACAAACCGCGGAAACTTATTTGTACACCTATATATATATATATATATATATATATATATATATATATATATATATATATATATATATATATATATATATATATATATATATATATATATATATATATATATATATATATATATATATTCCAAAACGGTCATTGAACCTGCAAACATTGCCTTCAAAGCAAGTAACTTCTCCACTAAACAAATTAGGTTGTTACTGATATACGTAGGCCTTTTTATATGCTTTAGTAGTCACGCTAGGTAGGCGTTTTTGGCAATTGAATATTACACTTGCTACACTGTTGCCGGAACAGGCTTCTGATAATATATGGTTATGCTACTGATAAAACAAATTTACGTTGCGGATGTGGATAGAAGGGTCGGTAGGGGAAGACCAAGGAGAACATATATTGACTAAATTGCTGAAGTTTTAAAGAAAGGCCAGGTCAAAAGTACTCTCAACCGACGAGCTTGTATGAAGAAGTGATGAATATGGATGAAACTAAAAAAGTGTGCCGGGATCGTAGCAGATGGAGATATGTGGTCTCTGACTACCCTTACGGGAAACAGGCGTGATCGTATGTATTATGTATGTAAAATTATGGAATAATCATATAATAATAGGTCTTTTTAAAATATAGCCAGTATAAACGAGATGTATAAAAAGATACTATCATATATATAAATAAGATACCAATCGAAATAGATTCGGTTGTACTTTCGACAACATTAAAATTCATGTTCATCAAAGACTGACTACTAACATTAGCGTTATGAATAATTGAAACTCGAATTCGGGATATCGGCGTATTGCATTGAATCACGGTGAGGGAATGCAGTTGTATATATATCCCAATATACCTATGTACATATGTCCGTTTCGAATTGAGAAAAAATATTAACAATAAAAGGAATAAATGTTTTTTTTTAGTTTTATTGCGCCTTACCTCACCGTTTGGTTAGTAAAAGAGTATATTGGGTGAAAATCTGCACCCTGGAAAATATTTATAAAGCTGTTTAAAAAAAATTTTTGTCTACTATTCTGGTGTCTACACTCCGTAGGTGTCTCTACGGAGGTGTTTCTTACCTTAGGATAGGAAAAGTATAAATGGAGAAATAGAAGATAAAAGAAGGAGGAAGAATTAGAAGATTAAAGAAGGAGGAAGAATTAAAAGATAAAAGAAGGAGGAAGAATTAGAAGATTAAAGAAGGAGGAAGAATTAGAAGATAAAAGAAGGAGGAAGAATTTGGAACTTAAGCTCTGACTGAACAAAGCGCGATAGCGATCCTATTAATCATAAGTCGATTATACCCTAGAGTGAGGTATTTCGCTGAACCACCCTGCCCATAACAAAATTCCGCCGAATATCACTACCGCACAACTCGCCGTAAAGTTTCATCCCCACTATCTGGATGAGTGGCGATCTTCTATGGTGCGCTTCTCTTGAAATTTCTTTCCACGCACCACCAGTCTGGAACCAGCTACCTTCGACGATCTTTCCGAACCAATACGACATTGGCATCTTCAAAAAACAAGCCTACACACACCTAAAAGGCCGGTAACGCTTCCGTGACTCCTGCGGTGTCGAGACGTTGATTGCTTTCCATCAGGCGGCACGCTTGCTCGTTTGCCCTCCTATCCCATAAAAAAATTATCAAAAATATTTACTATTTTTAACATTTTTATAAAATATGTATTTTTGAAATTTATTGTTTGCAATATGGCATCTACCGCATTGAAAATAGCGAATAAACCTAATATATAAATTTTAAAAATATCAAATTCATTGTCAAAATATCCGCTGCATGTGTTGATCATCGCGCTGTTCATTATATTTCGTGGTACAATTCATCAGTTTGTTCGTGTAATCAAAAGCGTCAGCTTGCTCTTTATTATTTTAACGTACATTTATGTATCCGCTTGGAATATTACGTGTGTCGTAAAATTTATGTATTGAGAAAGCATTGTTTTAGTTTCAAGTTTACAAAACCTTTGTCTAATAGAGGGACGTATATAACAATTTACAAGTATATATATCCCACAATTCTATTTTTATGTTTAGTCGCGTCTTTTTTTTCCTATCTTGTCAAAACTGTCCCGAAAGAATATTTGGGAAATTTTACTTCGGTAAAATGATTCTACCATGTGTAGATAAAGTAGCAATGGGTTGGTCACGTGTTTCGGAAAACCTCATGTGTTGGAGTGAACGAATTACTGGAGTGGAGATTACATATTTGCGACATAGTGCGCAAGGTTGCTAGCATAGAATGGGTACGTGTAGGCCAAGGGCGGGCTAGGTGGCTAGCCTTTAAAGATAGCAATATCCAGAAGTGTACTGGGCGTAACCCTAACAATAATGATAACGATAAATTGATTTTCTAATCAAATTTTTATGATAACTTTCAAGTAAATAGTATATATCTCTCATTTAGCTATCATTGTATACAAAGGAAAAACATAAATATAACATCATTTTTTAAACTTCTGTCTGTTTTATAAATCCATCGTAATAATTTATATTTTCTTTGTTTTAGGTAAAAATGACCTTCAACTATTTTCTTGTTCTTCAGTAAGTATGTATTTTATTATTAAACACCACTGAAAGCATAAGGCATACACAAGGAAAGTTTTATATTAGCATAGCTGTTCTGTAAGCGTGAAAGATTTTAAAAGGTCGTGGCGTGGCGCTCTGACTTCGTTTGTTCCACAAAGCTTTCGCTGGCTCCCCTTGCGGGCTCTGAGCCGCCTCTTGCAGGCTTTTACTAGAATTGAATGGTCAAACATTCACAAAATACACTAATATTTTTAACACAAAGCGGTACTAATATTTTCATCTGAAAATTGTTTCAGTATATTTTCCTACGTATAAAACTTTATCATTAACCAAATATGTTATATTAGGTACTCCGTAACCTATATTATATAAGGTACTCCGTTTAAGACAAGTCACTATATATTGGATAAATCCCTTATTAATGATGGATTTAATCTTATTATTATATTTAAAACTATTTTTATTTTATTTTTTAGTATGTAGTATGTAGTTTTAAGTACAATTTACTTGACGTGACCAACCTTAAATAATTTATTTTATGTACTCGTAACCTAGCTACTTGTTCTACGTTCGAATAGTCTTCATTTTAAATAAAACCTCATTTCTGTGACAGTCCGTGTCGGAAAGAACATATATTCTCCACAACTTACCGCCGGTTATTAAACTAGTACCCAATAAAGAGGATTACAAAAAATGATAATAAAGCATTTTATTGATACTGTATAATTTTATTAGACCGTAAATCTAATAGTCAAACTGTGTAAACAGTTTTGTGGGATCTTATATACCCCAAAAATCTGTAATTCATTTTGATATATAATAATAAAATGAATAAAACCTCCATTCCTTCAGAAACGGCGAAACTGCACCCCAGAGTAGGAATATATATTATGTATTATAGGTATATAGAAGAGTTATAGAAGTTAGAAAAATATAATTTTTGTTCCATACAAATAAATTACTAATACTAAAGTAATCAAATTTTATGAAAGTTATTATCCTAAGTTTCATCCTTAAAAGAGAGAGAGATATAGAGAGAGAGACTTTATAATGTTTTTGATGCCGTAATAACTGCCTACATCTAACTTTATATGATAATATGCGTTGTCTATACTCGAAGTACTATTTTTGACATATTCTATTGTGTATCTTTCTTTGATAAACTCCTTGCGTATACTATATATCATAAGATTTGTGGACGATCCTATAATTATTCTTATTTTATAATTACAGATCATCCACAAGTCTTTTGATATATAATCTATGCCTTTGATATATAAAAAAGTAAAATATTCTATGAACCAAATACCATATGTGTTAAGATTTCTTCATTTTATGTTTGCTAGGCACTAACTATATCTATGATATAGTTAGATAATATAATATCTTAATTTAAATAAAATAAAATCAAGTGTGAATATTATACGTTTGATAGAGTATGGAGTTTTCTAATGATGTTATTATATTGACTTACTTGTAGTTTTAAATTTCACTCATTAGTGCTTATAATCAACAAGCATTAAATACGCATCCACAAATACACACACACACACACACATTCGTAACAAAATTAATATTTAATGTTTAAAGGTATGTGGTCTATGTATATATTTCTTTCCTTTTATACATTACTATACTACATAAACACCACTAAACAGTAGTTGAAGGAGTCGAATATAGAAATAAAGAGTTGATAACTAGTGACTTAAGATAGAGGCTACTTCTAGTTCAGGCATTAGCCCGACACTTAAGAACTGTTCTCATAATGTAACCTAAATATACAATAACTTGTGGTGTCTAAATAAATAATTTATGAGTTAGCCTATTTTACATTATTGTAACAAAATATCAGCTCGTTGTACGCACGATTGTGATTCATACGTAATTGTCATCTAATTTACATTATTACAACATAAGAAGTAATAATAATATTGCATTAGCAAGTAAGTATACAAGGAAGCGGATGAATCGAGCCAGTGCGTTAAGTGCTTTGTGAATATTTTTTGTTATGAATTAACATACAATTTTAAATAATTTTAAATATTTTTCTCTTTATTAATATTTTATTAAACAAATATATACAACGAAAAATGTAAGTCCATTAAACACTTGTGATGTATATATGTGATACCTTTTATTATTTATGATCAAATCGTTTTTATTAAAGTGTGATCAGTATTTATATCTGTAATATATGCAGAATTTTGTTGAATAATACAGTTGTAGCTTGATCGGTAAGGGTTGGGCTGAAGTGATGGACGCGGCTTCATTTCTACCATTCGACAATGATATGGAACATATTTTTCTAAAACAAGCACTATTAGCGTAATTGGAATGGTTAACAAGAATTTTAGTAATATAAATACATACATTGCTTTCTTTTTAAGAAATAAAAACACTACTCGACTGGAATCGCAACCAGACGAAAGCATAAATCGACATCCGTCCACAATGAGATGCATCAGACGAGCGCGGTCACGTACGACTCGACGCTTTATCCCACTTTCCAGTTTTCATCGCCTGAATAATAAATTATAAAAACATTTCACTCCAACTCTTATCTACGTTCGGTATATCCTGGTGAATTTTGTGCCAACAAAAAGTTGCTGCCCCGCCGCTACTACGTCCGAGGCAATTGTTTGGAAAATGTTTATGTACGGCCAGTGCTCTTCCACTTCCATTAAGCTGTCACAACTACTTCGAACAAATTCATTATATAAGACATTAACGATAAAAGCCTTATGCCTTTACAGACCCTTTACTTAATCCGCACTATATTATCTGATTGGCGATCTATTATAATACATTTTTCCCAAAACTTTCCACGCACCATCACTGTGTGGAACCAACTAGTTGCAGCATCCGTACCCATGTACAAAACGATATGACATTGAAACATTTAAAAAACAATTCCAAATATTTGTTTAAGGCCAACTACTACAATGCCTATTATGCAGCTGTAGATACGCTTTCTCGTTTGCCTGCCTATCCTATAAAATGACCCTTAATTTTACCTAATCGAAAGGTCTTTAACCTTTCAACAGTTTTTTGTTTAGCTGCTGTCTAATCAATGTGGGGCTCAGAACGGCACAAAAAGGACCCACATGTGAGCGTCATTAAAGCAATTCGATCCTGCGTTAGGGATTAGAAATGCGTGCCCCGCGGGAGTTCGTCCTCAATCACTGGTTCGGGTACCTGAAGTACTTTTTTAGACCTTGTTCGTTGGACCTTTGAAAATCAGCTATATAATTGATTCCTGTTTAAAATCATAATACAAACGGATGAAATATTATAAAAAATTTTATTTCCCTTTTTAAGAAAATTCCGTGCGCAAAGGAGTGCGAGATTTGGCATAGTTAATATTTATGTAGAGAAGGAGTACTAAAGGATGAAATATAAAGAATGTCATAAATTACGATCGAATTTCAACAATTGCACGGCCATCATTTTATATCATAAGTAATTTTTCTGTAGACGAGTTTTGGCAAATGTAGTGTGGGATACTCGGCGGCTAGATGTTGTGTTATGTGTTGTGTCTTAGGGGAGGCTTATGACCAGCTGTGGACTGCCGCAGGCTCTTGGTGGTTAAGATTTCAAATAGCATTTATATTAATATGGTAAAAGAAAAAGTTTCAAACTATGCATTTATGTCATGGACAAAGATATCACAACGCAACTGAAATAAAATATCATGACGCGTAAATATGGTAACTACGCAATAAAATGATCAATTTTCAGTTATTGTTATAATTTTGTGTTGTATCTATGTTGACTGTACCAATTAATCAGAAACGGCAAAGTCCAAACGCCTATAATTATTTCAATGAGTGTTTGACGTACAATTAATTTTGTACACTTCACATAATTAAAAGTCGAATTTTTGTGAGGAAATATGAGTTTCGTTTCAATTCTGCGAAATGTGAATGTATGTATAGGCTAAAGCTGATTATGTAAAAACATAAATAATGTTATTTATATCGATTTTAATTTTTCATGTTGTGGTTCCCCAATCACATATTATATAGCTTTGGCAAGCAATAAATAATCTAAGCCATTTATTATAAATATAAAGACCTTTTTTTTCTTGTAAAAGTTGCATCAAAATCGGTTCAGTCATTCTTGAAATTAACCTGGCTCAAAAAGACAAACACCTTCACTACTTGAAGTGCCACTATAGGAAGAAGTACATTAATTACTACTATATATACAGCCTTGAGAAAGTAAGATTTTACGACATTACAGCCACCAACTTCAATTTTGTTTATTTATGTTTTTTAATCATATTTCACCTATTGACCTATTGAGTGGTGAATTTTGGCACTAAAGCATATCTTCTCTAAATGCAATGACATGTGGACTTTTGGACACAAATAAAAATCATTTGTGTGTATGTATGGTACATTAATGTTGTGCAGTTTTATTAAATAACTGAATTTTTCTCTTTTTACCTTTTAGTATATTTAAGTATAAATTACCTATATCAATTATTTAAATCGTGTTCTAATTGAAATATAAAATTTTTATTTGATCTGGTAACTTACTGGTTTAAGAAAGATAATTCAAATCTTTATTTTATGGGTAGAAAAATGTCATTAATAAAATACACTTGTTGAATACAGTTCTCAATAATTCCCAAGAGAGTCATCTATAGTAGCAATCGTTATTTTGAACCGGTACTTACGAACAGGTTTGTTCTGTACAAAGGCAAACTTCCTGGACTATGAGTCTCCCACGCACATTATGTTGCTTATTATCATATCGCTTTGCATTTACTAAATATGATTGAACACTAAAAGCCAAGGTCGTTTTATGCAAGGACTATATCGACGCAAAAAAGCGAAAACGATGTTAATGGCACATATCAAAAACTTCATTGCATTTTAAGGTCAGAAAAAATATAGCGTCTCACAGCTCTACGACCAATAGAAAGTTTTATACAGCGTTGAAACTGACTATTTTTGAATAATCAAATAGAATTTTTGTCAGAAATCTTAAGAGTTTTCATGTTGCGCTTTACTACGTTTTTGCTTTTTGCGTCAATATGTCCTTATCCGAAAATAAACTTTGCAAGTTTTGTTTTAGTGCGGTAGATTTAACTACGTATCATCTAGTTAAGCTAGATGCAGCTCCTCTAAGAATAGATAACCGATCCAAAAAATGAAATTCAACATGCGTTTTAGCGTTCTTTTAACTTGACCTATACCACCTTGATTTGCATTTGTTGTGGTTGCATATCCAGCATTGATTTATTAACAATTTTCTGACACAAACGTTTCTGACGCAACTATGCATTAACATATTAGGCCATTAAAATAAAAATTCCTTACGTAATACATTCTGTTTTGTATGTATTATACAAAAATACCCTAACGTTCAAAGTCTAGAAAAGAAAGCTTTTCTAGAATTTGAACGTTTTATGTAAAAAAACGTAAATTCCCTATGAAAGAAAAGTAATTTCGGTAACTTGAGGTTTTATCCGGTAAAGGATATTTGTCATATTTTAGAAGTTTAATTTCTTAAAAATGCAATGCGATCGAGTGAGATAGTAAATATTTTACGCGAAACGTAGACCGAGAGCGCAGGGCGTTCGCTAAGGCGTCTCCGTAAATCCCCCGAGATCCAATTCCCCCTGACTGGCACACGTTTCAATAACCACATTGAGACTGTATACACGTTTTATGGCTGCCAGAATTGATTCGGTTGGATGCAATAAAAGGAAAAATGTGTTTCATTACAATTTCATGATTTAACTTTATATTGACTGGTATTATTTTATTATTTCTTTTGTATATTTTAAAATAAATTTTGAATTTCTTCAACTTTAAATAAATATACACTTTGCTTTATATTTTATTTAATGTAGAAAATCTTATATGTATTTTATTGTTGACGTTGACGACCGATTGACTCAGTGGCGACCAATGGAGAGCCGTTTCGCTGCGATGAATGGTAGCGGATGGAGCTCTGTGGTCACTGCGAACCCCTGCGGGGGTATATATATATATATATATATATATATATATATATATATATATATATATATATATATATATATATATATATATATATATATATATATATATATATATATATATATCATTGTTGGTGGGTATTTAGTGAAACTTCATATTCAATTAGAGATTAAAGAAACATTTAAACATTTGTAAAACCTGATGATCATTACGTATTTCTTTTTTAAAACATAATAGCATAAAATGTAAATATTTCTAAATCCTAGGCTTTCTTTACTAATATAAATATTATTTTACGCATTACGCGCAGTAATGCGTACAATAATCTGCCCGGTTCTGAAAGAAAACTGTACTTTAACCTTTATATGTATTGAGCAATAACTATAATTTTTTTCTTCGAAGCCTACATTTTCCAAGACCAGGGCAACAGCTTTATCTAAATAAACATATTCTCATAACCAAATCGATTATGGTGAGAAAGGTTCGACTTACATTACATACTTTATGCGTACATTTCCGAAAATTACTTTTCTTTGATTGCATAAACTTAATACATAATTTAAATACTTTTTTTTATAAAAATTATTTAAATTATTTATAGTAAGTATTTATAAATGTATGTGTGCAAAGACGGAAAGCACGTCTGAACTCTTCCTTTCAATCAATCAATCAATCGTTTTGTGTTAATTCCTTTAACCGTTAGAGTGCTACGCGACGCAAAATGATGCGATAGTTTATAGTAAATACTACATGATATTTTATGTTTATTTTTTATATAAGTATCACAAAACATTTGTTCATTATATTAAAAAAAAGAATTATAGTAATTATTTAATATTTGTCTGAATTAGAGTGTTTTATTTGACACCGTTATTTTTCCTTTAAAATAATCAAAAAATGTACAGCAATTTTCATATATATTCACAAAAATTAGCAAATTGCTTAGCACTAAAACGGTTTAGGTGAAAACAAGAATTGAAAACTATTTAAGTGGTCTCAAGTTTTCAAATTGAGGTTATTATTTCTACTGTCACCACCAATAAACTTTAAGTGACTGAAGGTCACCTTCAGTCTCCGACACGGCACACCACCTAACCTGGTTCGGCTGGACGAAACCAAGGTAAAATAATGACATGGGCTGCTAACGAGCAGCGACTTTATTAGTGCGAAGAAATGTATATCCTCGTGGTTGCCTATCCAATGTCTCAGCGACAACGAGTAAACTCAAAACGAAAGTGGAAATTTTAAAATTGAAATCAAATAAAAAAGAACCACTAAAACTAGGGGCTATGAGCAAAATATAAAATAGAAAGAAATATAATTACTGCAGAAATATTATGAATACCGCTCCAAATTATAAACTTGCGTACGATGTGGCGTTCTTTGTAATAAATGTTTAACAAAACAATCTAGTTGACGCGCTGCCATTGTACGTTTATATATTCCACGCAAAACCAAACAAAAAGGTTTTCATTGTTTGTAAGATTCATACGATATCCATCACGGACACGGGATTTCAAATCAGCAGCTGATTAAACATCGGAAACGGCCTTCATTGTTGCCACTGCATCGAATTACTGTGGCGATTGAAATCGAAGCCTTGCAGTATATTTTTTCTATTGTATGTTTCTTGCAATATATATATTTACGATTGTTCTGAGCTGTTTTTATTAGCGATATAAAAACTGATATAGATTGTAAAAGTTGTTTCTACGATTCTGTTTTTGTGTCTTAGCAATTTGTTTGGGTATGAATGATTTTTGATAGATCATTTCAATCGCTATGAGTTATTTTGCTTTTTCGTTGATCATTGTATGTAAGTGCTATACAATATTTTATTACGATATTAACACGCCCACTTATTTTTATACTTTATTTTCTAGGTGAAATAGGTAAATAATCATTATAATTGTTTTTAGAAAATTCGGGCGATGGAGTTTAATATTGTCCTTTGATTTTCATCTATAGGTTAGTATAGTTTACAACAAATTTCTATAAAACTGTTTGAATTATATTGTTACATGTTATACCCAAATCGTATGTCATTTTATATTGAAGAATATACCTATTTGAACGAAAAGTGAGTGAGTGAGTTTCTTTTTGGGTTAGAAAGGCAAACGAGCAGGTATGATGCCTGATCCAATTAATGTATACCAGAGGCAATGCAGAAGAGTACTAAGTTTACGTAGTCTGTTCGCGTTTTTAAGAAGAAAATTCGCAGGCGTACATATAACAGTAAGCATTTCAGAAATAAATGTGATAATGATAAGATGTTGGATAGACATAAAATATAGAAAGTAATTTGTTACATAAAAATAATAAACGCAATCAACTGTCTTTCATTTCCGGTGCAGTACGTAACTCCGATACCAGCGTATTCACTTACTACGTGGTTGTACCTAGCTCGGTATCAGATTTATCAAGAGTAGATCGTACAGTGTATTTTGTATAACGTTACAGCCGGCAGCTGTTTTATCGTCGGAAGCCATGCGTTCATTGTTGGCACGTTCGCAGTAGGCCATATTAAATAACATACGTTATAAGCTTAAATTTAATGTTAGACCTTTATTCTCCCGTAAAGCGGGGAGAACTCCATTATTATTAATGAACGCATTTATTTTAATTTCGATGTAAATGACATGTTGTGTAGGCTTTGCTTTATTCGTTCCTGTTTCGACGATGCTCATTTTAGCTTAATTTTAATTACCTATTAATAAAATGTTTCGCTACCAGTATTTAGATTAAGGCCGTTATAAATATCTCTCAGGCTTGTCACCCGATGGAAAGCAATCAACGCCGCCCATTGATATCCGCAGTGCCATAGGCATTGCAGAAGTATTCTCATGCTTGTACTAGGTTATGTTTCACATCAATAGCGCAAGCAATGGCCCGACCTCAGCTCATAGGACCGATTCTTACCAACTAAGATATTGCTCCTTATTATCCTCTCTATTTCTATTATTATCTATTTACTATCATCTTCGTTAATGATAAGTAAGACTAGAAGAAATCCCTTTTTGGGAATTCTTTTGTTTATTCTTTTGTATTATTACTATCGCTTTATTATAAAGAATAAAAAAACATGTTATCCTTAAAATTAACATGACGAAAATAATCTAAAACCATTAAGAACTTTTTTAGGCCACTTTGATTTTACGAGACAGTTTCCTTAACAAAAAACAATAACATGATTTTCAGTATCGTGTGTATTGACGGTTCCAAAACATATGCTGGGAATATTATGACGTTGCTGCAAATTACAATAATTCATTTATAAAGAGTTACCGCTTTACAGATTATCATGTTTGTTGTTAAAAAAGACGTATTGGATCCTGATGTTATTAGTTTTTCGAACTTTCTTACCTCATCATCAATCTCAATATAAAGATAGACAGTCAAACTTACTTTGCTTAAGATCTAGGAACACAAATCAGAAAAATAATATTGTGTTCGTGGAGAAGTGTATAGAGAGTGCTTCGAGGAATTGTTCGGAATGATTCAGGCCGCTGAATTCCAGTACTACACAACTTGCTACAAGAAAAAGTTGATTGCTTTCCATCAGGTGACACGCCTGGTCTTTTGCCTTCCTATCCCATAAAAAGAAGAATTATAAGTCTAATTCTTACCGAGAAACGGCCCATCAGCATATCCTTCAGCACTTCATTATAGACATAAAGTTGACAGCGTCAAACACACACTATAATTCTTAACTACAAACAACGCGTTTTGACACGGGGCATCCTTTGCGTAGTAGACTACGAAAAACAACCGGTGAATGGTTGTCGATGTTGTTGAAAGACTCCACGTTTGTTTAGGTAATTCTCTATACACTTCTTTGCAATTACGTAATACTATTTTTCTAATATTTGACTGTCCATCTTTGTAATGGATATCGTCAAAGTAACGTTTAACTCCACCAATTACCTCAATATAGATGTAACAGCCTACTGCTGGACTTACGCTTGGTGGGTGAGTTGGGGAATGCAGATTGGTTTTTATTCTCAAGTAAACGCTGTCCGTCAAATGATATTGGATCCCATAGGTGGTTTGTACGATACCAACTGGAATAATTGGTTTGTTTCTATTCTAAGCCGGGAACTATACAGCAAAACTTTATTGAAGGCCTTTTAAAATTGAGATTACTTTGTTAGGTAGTCAGGTTATTATATCTATATATAGAAATAAAAATAATTTTATATGTTCTATGTACTCAATCAAGAGTAAGCGTAAAAAAATATAATATAAAAAAAGCATTACAAGCCAAAGTTACGTTAAAATATATTAGATACGGGTAAGTTCGGGAGTATTAAAGTGATCTGACCTAGCTATAAACTCCTGCAACAATATAACGGAGTGAAAGGCAAGACTATCCACAAAGTAAACGGTTTTAGCTACGTCTCGTTTGGCTTTAAGTAAGCTCTTGTGGCTTTGGCAAATTTTTACCGGTTCATTGTTTTACTTGGATGTTTTTTTTTACGTAAAGCACGTAGCATAAATAATTTATTATTTAGTAAGTTGCCTAGGTATAACGGTAAGTTGATAAATTACAATCTATATGAATCACATGAGCTGCATGCTCATTTGCCTATTTTGCTACAAAAAGTATAGTGTACTTTAGTGTGTTTTTTATAATTGAAAAAAAAAAATGATTTTTCAAATGAACATGCCACCCTTATAGTCAACAGGGTATTTTTTTTTTTGAGCGCCCATCTATGTTCCACTGCAGAGCACGGGCCTCTCCATTTCTGGAGGAACGGTTGTTAACCCACCACGCTTGTCCAATGTGGTTTAGCGGCCTCACCAGACTCAGAATAAATATTTGTAATCCATAAATATATTTATTCTGATGCGGGGATCAAACCTGGCAACATTGACTTCGCGGGCGGGGGGCCCCGCCACTGAGCCAATTGGTCGTCTTTACAGGGTATACAAATTATGAATTTCAGAGTTAAGGACTAGTTTTTAAAGTTTTTGTAATGGTATAGCCATGATAGCACGAATGGACTGAATCCAGTATGAAGGTAACCCATCCTCAGAGTATATCGGCCTCAAGTGATAGCATTGCACTGTGTTAACAACTTTCGTACTATGATTGCAAGGATTTATTATTACTTTCTTCTCCCATTAAATCCTTCTTCTCTTTTCATTATTATGTCCCATCCCATATTCTTACCCTAAGGTAGAGAACCCATTTTTAGTCTCTACTCGTTTGTTTGTCTGTCTTATCCATATATAAAAAGATAGTTGTCATGTTCGCTTTTAATAATATATGGCTCACTTAACTTGTCTAAGACAAGACACCCAGACTCGTAATAAGTGTCTGCAGGCCATTCATCTTACTGTGGAAATCGAACCTGCGACCATTAATTTTGACGCGGTAGCTTCTACACTGACTTAATCAGGCCATAAATGATAAATATAATTGTATACTTTTACCTCTCAGAGGAGTTATTTGTGCGAATAACTCGCTCAGTCCCTTACCATAATTCTGAACCAAATTTGTTGACGGACGGTGGTACAATTTGAGTTCTCATAGCTGACTAATGGCAGCGCGATCACGCGAAACAATTTGTGAGCAAAAAGCGTGAAATTAACATTTTTACGCTCAGAACAAACTAAAAATACTATAAGCCTTTTGGATAACTGCTCAAAGAACAAGTTGAAGCTTATAATTTCGTCGTCATATTTGATTGCCTTTTGTGAGCAAAATATATATAAATACTTATACATAAACACAATATTTTAATATAGTTTATATATTTTATATTAGGCGTGACATCCAAATCGGCCCTTGCGGTATCTTAATTAGCTCCTGCTTTGGGTAATAAAGCTTTCAGTAAAATGATTGATTTAGCTTTTTCATTTCATGTACAATTTCACTGTAATTGTCAATATTTCTAAGATTTTTTGCGTTTAACTTTTTCTAGCAAAGGTTTTACAGATTTCTATGAGAACCATTTTCCGATAGAAGAAGTAAACAAGTTTCATCCCTACGATATGGATGAGTGGCGATTCAGTACGTTACGCTTTTGCCAATACTTCTTTACATTCATCACCATCATGTGGAACCGGTTATCTTCTAAGGTATTTTTAAATCGATACGACATTGAAACCTTCAAAAAACAATCCTACACATGCTTTACAGCTGGCAACGGTTCCGTAATACCCATGGCGTCGCGGATGTCTATGGGCAGCATTGATTCCTTTCCATCAAACGGCATGCTTGCTCATTTACTCTCCTATCCCATAAAATGGTAACAAGCAAACAAGGTAATTAATCCTCCCGGCCCATAGACAACTGCATAAAGTACACGGCGCATGGGTTTTAAAACTTCGAGAAAGGTAATAAGATAGTAGGTTGGAGGGGGAGTCGCTAAGACTTCGACACAGTATACTAGGTACAGTGTAATACTTAAGCACAAAAGTAAAACTAGAATTCGATAAAAGTACGGCACTTCTTCGAAGCAGCCGGACTACTTGTATTATAAAGTAAGTGTCAACAACAAGTAAAAAATATTTTAAATAAATATTTATTATGTTTCATATCGTTTCACATTCGACTAGCTTCATAAGTTCATACGCAGTTCACAATAAAGTTGTACGTACATTTATATTATACGGTCGACTGAGTTTCGCGTGACCTAGAACGGCCCAATTTTTTTGGCTAGCAATTTAAATGATTTGTTAGTTGTGCTGCAGAACTTTACAATACGCCTTTCTTTTATAACTCGCTCTGTAAGGCACAAAAGTATTTCGTCGAACATCGCTATAGGGGAACTTTTAGCGGAAAATACGAGCCAAACTTCTTCCACCTTGGTTGGGTGAAAAAATCTGAACTTATCTCGACGAGCTGTACCCACACAGACACGATAAAATTTACATGTTTCGTGCTCAGCCTATATTTTATTTTAAAGGGTGAACTAAGAAGGTATTACACAAAGGGAATATTCAATTAGAGAGCGCTTTTAGATTTATGAAGTGACGAGGCGTCATTGAAACATTTTCTCCATGTGCTCTTAGCGTAGATTCCAATTTTAGATAATATTTATTACCGAAATATTAAAATTCTGACTCTGATTCTATATCAGAATCAATACACATTTGTATGTATGACCTACAGGTGACTTTTTTCGTCCATTTACATTCATTGCATGAATCCGTGTTGGAATACCGTGGTGCCTTAATAATGTCCATTTATCCAAATAAGAAGCGATATATAGGCTGTTTAAATAATATGAGATACATAAAACAACATTTAACTTCTTTTTTCAATCATGTATGTAATGTAACTAATAAGCTACAATGTTTTCTAACCCAAATTGTGAAGAAGTTCGGTTGTTTTTGAAGACTGTGTCAGTGAAATCGTTAAATCTTTACCGCCTACTAGGCCTAGCGTGAACTCAAGTGGCTCGTTAAATTTTCAGAGGGCCGCAATCGTAAAGAATTTACCTTCGTCTCACCTCAAGCTCGCAGCACATCGACTGGATCAAAACGACCAATTACTTCGTTACTGCTTTATTATGCAACCTAAAAATCTCAGCATACGTACATATATTTTAATTATTACATATATTTTAATATACATTTTATTTACTTCACAAGTCAAACGACCCAATGTATCTCACCAGAACTCACTACCAGTAGTGACATGGTCTCGTTTAGTTTCTGGCCAATTGTTAGCGTATGTTTGTTGAAAACCACGATCATCAACCATACTTACGATTGGCAACGCTATTTTCTCCCGTCCTTTCTAGGTGCTCAAGCCAAAGAAGTCTATTTTTCATAGCCTTTATTTGTCCGATTATTTTGGCATTGATCATGAGCTCTCGAATTCAACAATCTTCAGGGTTCTCCAGCTTTTAAAATAGCTTGCGAATTCGATTCGATCAATTTCTTTTGGCCACGAGAGTTAATCTTGGAAAAAAAAAATATTTTAATAGTCATTCATTTTTAATTAAATTAAATCATTACAATAAAATTATTGGACATAGTTTTGTTTGATGTTATTTTCAATTTCTGTAAACGAAATAATACCAGCGCACACATAATCACAGCATCACAGTTGACCGATCGTCGTGACCGAGTAACAATGTCGTGTACGATAAAGTGTAACAGTTGCAATATTGTGGTAGACGAACTACTATCGTATATACAAAATAAAATATCGATAGCTGACGAAGAGACTTTAGTGAAGATATGTGCTTCGACGTTCTCCATTGAAGAAATTAATAAGTCAAAGGAGTTACTTTTC